>JBDLLF010000135.1:0-25000 GCA_039707465.1 Rhabdophis nuchalis | reverse complement strand
GAGAAATACAGTAGGTAGGTAGGTTGGTAGGTAGGTAGGAACGTAGAGGGAGAGAGGGAGAAATACTGTAGGTAGGTAGGTAGGTAAAGGGATAGAGAGAGAGGGAGAAATACAGTAGGTAGGTTGGTAGGTAAGTAGGTAGAGGGATAGAGAGAGGGAGGGAGAAATACAGTAGGTAGGTAGGTAGGTAGGTAGGTAGGTAGGTAGATGTGTAGGTAGGTAGTAGGTAGGTAGGTAGGTAGGTAGGTAGGTAAGTAGGTAGGTAGGTAGGTAAGTAGGTAGGTAGGTAGGTAGGTAGGTAGGTAGGTAGGTAGGGGGATAGCGAGAGAGGGAGAAATACAGTAGGTAGGTAGGTAGGTAGGTAAAGGGATAGAGAGAGAGGGAGAAATACAGTAGGTAGGTAGGTAGGTAGGTAGAGGGATATATATAGAGAGAGGGATGGAGAAATACAGTAGGTAGGTAGGTAGAGGGATAGAGAGAGAGGGAGAAATACAGTAGGTAGGTAGGTATGTACGTAGGGGGATTGAGAGAGAGGGAGAAATACAGTAGGTTGGTAGTTAGGTAGAGGGATAGAGAGAGGGAGAAATACTGTAGGTAGGTAGGTAGGTAGTTAGAGGGAGAGAGGGAGAGAGAGGGAGAAATACAGTAGGTAGGTAGGAAGGTAGAGGGAGAGAGGGAGAAATAATGTAGGTAAGTAGGTAGGTAAAGGGATAGACAGAGAGGGAGAAATAAAGTAGGTAGGTAGAGTGAAAGACATAGAGGGAGAAATACAGTAGGTAGGTAGGTAGGTAGGTAGGTAGGTAGGTAGGTAGGTAGGTAGGTAGGTAGGTAGGTAGGTAGGTAGAGGGATAGAGACAGAGAAGGAGAAATACAGTAGGTAGGTAGGTAGGTAGAGGGTAAGAGAGAGAGGGAGAAATACAGTAGGTTGGGAGGTAGGTAGAGATATAGAGAGAGCGAGGGAGGGGGAAATACAGGAGGTAGGTAGGTAGAGAGATAGAGAGATAGGGAGAAATACAGTAGATAGCAAGGTAGGTAGAGGGATAGAGAGAGAGGGAGAAATACAGTAGGTAGGTAGACGGATAGAGAGGGAGAAATACAGTAGGTAGGTAGGTAAAGGGATAGAGAGAGAGGGAGAAATACAGTAGGTAGGTAGGTTGGTAGGTAGGTAGGAAGGTAGAGGGAGAGAGGGAGAAATACTGTAGGTAGGTAGGTAGGTAAAGGGATAGAGAGAGAGGGAGAAATACAGTAGGTAGGTTGGTAGGTAAGTAGGTAGAGGGATAGAGAGAGGGAGGGAGAAATACAGTAGGTAGGTAGGTAGGTAGGTAGGTAGGTAGGTAGGTAGGTAGGTAGGTAGGTAGGTAGGTAGAGGGATATATATAGAGAGGGAGAGAGAAATACAGTAGGTAGGTAGGTAGGTACGTAGGTAGATGTGTAAGTAGGTAGTAGGTAGGTAGGTAGGTAGGTAGGTAGGTAAGTAGGTAGGTAGGTAGGTAGGTAGGTAGGGGGATAGAGAGAGAGGGAGAAATACAGTAGGTAGGTAGGTAGGTAGGTAGAGGGATATATATAGAGAGAGGGATGGAGAAATACAGTAGGTAGGTAGGTAGAGGGATAGAGAGAGAGGGAGAAATACAGTAGGTAGGTAGGTATGTACGTAGGGGGATTGAGAGAGAGGGAGAAATACAGTAGGTAGGTAGGTAGGTAGGTAGGTAGGTAGATGTGTAGGTAGGTAGTAGGTAGGTAGGTAGGTAGGTAGGTAGGTAAGTAGGTAGGTAGGTAGGTAGGTAGGTAGGTAGGTAGGTAGGGGGATAGCGAGAGAGGGAGAAATACAGTAGGTAGGTAGGTAGGTAGGTAAAGGGATAGAGAGAGAGGGAGAAATACAGTAGGTAGGTAGGTAGGTAGGTAGGTAGAGGGATATATATATAGAGAGGGATGGAGAAATACAGTAGGTAGGTAGGTAGAGGGATAGAGAGAGAGGGAGAAATACAGTAGGTAGGTAGGTATGTACGTAGGGGGATTGAGAGAGAGGGAGAAATACAGTAGGTTGGTAGTTAGGTAGAGGGATAGAGAGAGGGAGAAATACTGTAGGTAGGTAGGTAGGTAGTTAGAGGGAGAGAGGGAGAGAGAGGGAGAAATACAGTAGGTAGGTAGGAAGGTAGAGGGAGAGAGGGAGAAATAATGTAGGTAAGTAGGTAGGTAAAGGGATAGACAGAGAGGGAGAAATAAAGTAGGTAGGTAGAGTGAAAGACATAGAGGGAGAAATACAGTAGGTAGGTAGGTAGGTAGGTAGGTAGGTAGGTAGGTAGGTAGGTAGGTAGGTAGGTAGAGGGATAGAGACAGAGAAGGAGAAATACAGTAGGTAGGTAGGTAGGTAGAGGGTAAGAGAGAGAGGGAGAAATACAGTAGGTTGGGAGGTAGGTAGAGATATAGAGAGAGCGAGGGAGGGGGAAATACAGGAGGTAGGTAGGTAGAGAGATAGAGAGATAGGGAGAAATACAGTAGATAGCAAGGTAGGTAGAGGGATAGAGAGAGAGGGAGAAATACAGTAGGTAGGTAGACGGATAGAGAGGGAGAAATACAGTAGGTAGGTAGGTAAAGGGATAGAGAGAGAGGGAGAAATACAGTAGGTAGGTAGGTTGGTAGGTAGGTAGGAAGGTAGAGGGAGAGAGGGAGAAATACTGTAGGTAGGTAGGTAGGTAAAGGGATAGAGAGAGAGGGAGAAATACAGTAGGTAGGTTGGTAGGTAAGTAGGTAGAGGGATAGAGAGAGGGAGGGAGAAATACAGTAGGTAGGTAGGTAGGTAGGTAGGTAGGTAGGTAGGTAGGTAGGTAGGTAGGTAGGTAGAGGGATATATATAGAGAGGGAGAGAGAAATACAGTAGGTAGGTAGGTAGGTACGTAGGTAGATGTGTAAGTAGGTAGTAGGTAGGTAGGTAGGTAGGTAGGTAGGTAAGTAGGTAGGTAGGTAGGTAGGTAGGTAGGGGGATAGAGAGAGAGGGAGAAATACAGTAGGTAGGTAGGTAGGTAGGTAGAGGGATATATATAGAGAGAGGGATGGAGAAATACAGTAGGTAGGTAGGTAGAGGGATAGAGAGAGAGGGAGAAATACAGTAGGTAGGTAGGTATGTACGTAGGGGGATTGAGAGAGAGGGAGAAATACAGTAGGTTGGTAGTTAGGTAGAGGGATAGAGAGAGGGAGAAATACTGTAGGTAGGTAGGTAGGTAGTTAGAGGGAGAGAGGGAGAGAGAGGGAGAAATACAGTAGGTAGGTAGGAAGGTAGAGGGAGAGAGGGAGAAATAATGTAGGTAAGTAGGTAGGTAAAGGGATAGACAGAGAGGGAGAAATAAAGTAGGTAGGTAGAGTGAAAGACATAGAGGGAGAAATACAGTAGGTAGGTAGGTAGGTAGGTAGGTAGGTAGGTAGGTAGGTAGGTAGGTAGGTAGGTAGGTAGAGGGATAGAGACAGAGAAGGAGAAATACAGTAGGTAGGTAGGTAGGTAGAGGGTAAGAGAGAGAGGGAGAAATACAGTAGGTTGGGAGGTAGGTAGAGGGATATAGAGAGAGCGAGGGAGGGGGAAATACAGGAGGTAGGTAGGTAGAGAGATAGAGAGATAGGGAGAAATACAGTAGATAGCAAGGTAGGTAGAGGGATAGAGAGAGAGGGAGAAATACAGTAGGTAGGTAGGTTGGTAGGTAGGTAGGAAGGTAGAGGGAGAGAGGGAGAAATACTGTAGGTAGGTAGGTAGGTAAAAGGGATAGAGAGAGAGGGAGAAATACAGTAGGTAGGTTGGTAGGTAAGTAGGTAGAGGGATAGAGAGAGGGAGGGAGAAATACAGTAGGTAGGTAGGTAGGTAGGTAGGTAGGTAGGTAGGTAGGTAGGTAGGTAGGTAGGTAGGTAGGTAGGTAGAGGGATATATATAGAGAGGGAGAGAGAATACAGTAGGTAGGTAGGTAGGTACGTAGGTAGATGTGTAAGTAGGTAGTAGGTAGGTAGGTAGGTAGGTAGGTAGGTAGGTAGGTAGGTAGGTAGGTAGGTAAGTAGGTAGGTAGGTAGGTAGGTAGGTAGGTAGGGGGATAGCGAGAGAGGGAGAAATACAGTAGGTAGGTAGGTAGGTAAAGGGATAGAGAGAGAGGGAGAAATACAGTAGGTAGGTAGGTAGGTAGAGGGATATATATATAGAGAGGGAGGGAGAAATACAGTAGGTAGGTAGGTAGAGGGATAGAGAGAGAGGGAGAAATACAGTCGGTAGGTAGGTATGTACGTAGGGGGATTGAGAGACAGGGAGAAATACAGTAGGTTGGTAGTTAGGTAGAGGGATAGAGAGAGAGGGAGAAATACTGTAGGTAGGTAGGTAGGTAGTTAGAGGGAGAGAGGGAGAGAGAGGGAGAAATACAGTAGGTAGGTAGGAAGGTAGAGGGAGAGAGGGAGAAATAATGTAGGTAAGTAGGTAGGTAAAGGGATAGACAGAGAGGGAAAAATAAAGTAGGTAGGTAGAGTGAAAGACATAGAGGGAGAAATACAGTAGGTAGGTAGGTAGGTAGGTAGGTAGGTAGGTAGGTAGGTAGGTAGGTAGGTAGAGGGATAGAGACAGAGAAGGAGAAATACAGTAGGTATGTAGGTAGGTAGAGGGTAAGAGAGAGAGGGAGAAATACAGTAGGTTGGGAGGTAGGTAGAGATATAGAGAGAGCGAGGGAGGGAGAAATACAGTAGGTAGGTAGGTATGTAGGTAGGTAGGTAGGTAGCTATGTAGGTAGGTAGGTAGAGGGATAGAGAGAGAGTGAGAAATACAGTAGGTAGGTAGGTAGGTAAAGGGATAGAGAGGGAGGGAGAAATAAAGTATGTGGATAGGTAAGTAGGTAGGTAGGTAGGTAGGTAGGTAGATAAGTAGGTAGGTAGGTAGGTAGATAGGTAAAGAGATAGAGAGGGAGAGGGAGAAATACAGTAGGTAGGTAGGTAGGTAAAGTGATAGACAGAGAGGGAGAAATACAGTAGGTAGGTAGAGTGAAAGATATAGAGGGAGAAATACAGTAGGTAGGTAGGTAGGTAGGTAGGTAGGTAGGTAGGTAGGTAGGTAGGTAAGTAGGTTATTTAGGTAGGTAGAGGGATAGAGGGAGGGAGGGAGAAATACAGTAGGTAGGTAAGTAGGTAAAGGGATAGAGAGAGGGAGAAATAAACTACGTGGATAGGTAGGTAGGTAGGTAGGTAGGTAGGTAGGTAGAGGGATAGAGAGAGAGGGAGAAATAAACTAGGTGGATAGGTAGGTAGGTAGGTAGGTAGGTAGGTATGTACGTAAGGGGATAGAGAGAGAGGGAGAAATACAGTAGGTTGGTAGTTAGGTAGAGTGATAGAGAGAGAGGGAGAAATACTGTAGGTAGGTAGGTAGGTAGGTAGTTAGAGGGAGAGTTAGAGGGAGAGAGGGAGAGAGAGGGAGAAATACAGTAGGTAGGTAGGAAGGTAGGGGGAGAGAGGGAGAAATACTGTAGGTAGGTAGGTAGGTAAAGGGATAGACAGAGAGGGAGAAATACAGTAGGTAGGTAGAGTGAAAGACATAGAGGGAGAAATACAGTAGCTAGGTAGGTAGGTAAAAGGATAGAGAGAGAGGGAGAAATACAGTAGGTAGGTAGGTAGGTAGGTAGGTAGGTAGGTAGGTAGGTAGGTAGGTAGGTAGGTAGGTAGAGGGATAGAGACAGGGAGGGAGAAATACAGTAGGTAGGTACGTAGGTAGAGGGATAGAGAGAGAGGGAGAAATACAGTAGGTAGGTAGAGTGAAAGAGATAGAGGGAGAAATACAGTAGGTAGGTAGAGTGAAAGTGATAGAGGAAGAAATACAGTAGGTAGGTAGGTAGGTAGGTAGGTAGGTAGGTAGGTAGGTAGAGGGATAGAGAGAGAGAGAGAAATACAGTAGGTAGGTAGGTAGGTAGCGGGATAGCGAGAGAGGGAGAAATACAGTAGGTAGGTAGGTAGGTAAAGGGATAGAGAGAGAGGGAGAAATAAACTAGGTGGATAGGTAGGTAGGTAGGTAGGTAGGTAGGTAGGTAGGTAGGTAGAGGGATAGAGAGAGAGAGAAATACAGTAGGTAGGTAGGTAGGTAGCGGTATAGCGAGAGAGGGAGAAATACAGTAGGTAGGTAGGTAGGTAAAGGGATAGAGAGGGAGAAATAAAGTAGGTGGATAGGTAGGTAGGTAGGTAGGTAGGTAGGTAGGTAGGTAGGTAGGTAGGTAGGTAGAGGAATATAGAGAGCGAGGGAGGGAGAAATACAGGAGGTAGGTAGGTAGGTAGGTAGGTAGAGGGATAGAGAGAGGGGGGAGAAATACATTAGGTAGGTAGGTAGGTAGGTAAAGGGATAGAGAGAGAGGGAGAAATACAGTAGGTAGGTAGGTTGGTAGGTAGGTAGGTAGGTAGGTAGGTAGAGGGATAGAGAGAGAGGGAGAAATACAGTAGGTAGGTAGGTTGGTAGAGGGATATAGAGAGAGAGAGTGTGAGAAATACAGTAGGTAGGTACGTAGGTAGGGAGGGAGGTAGGTAGGTAGGTAGGTAGGTAGAGGGATAGGGAGAGAGTGAGAAATACAGTAGGTAGGTAGGTAGGTAGGTAGAGGGATATATATAGAGAGGGAGGGAGAAATACAGTAGGTAGGTAGGTAGAGGGATAGAGAGAGAGGGAGAAATACAGTAGGTATGTAGGTATGTAGGTGGAGGATAGAGAGAGAGGGAGAAATACAGTAGGTTGGTAGTTAGGTAGAGGGATAGAGAGAGAGGGAGAAATACTGTAGGTAGGTAGGTAGGTAGTTAGAGGGAGAGAGGGAGAGAGAGGGAGAAATACAGTAGGTAGGTAGGAAGGTAGAGGGAGAGAGGGAGAAATACTGTAGGTAGGTAGGTAGGTAAAGGGATAGACAGAGTGGGAGAAATACAGTAGGTAGGTAGAGTGAAAGAGATAGAGGGAGAAATACAGTAGGTAGGTAGGTAGGTAGGTAGGTAGGTAGGTAGGTAGGTAGAGGGATAGAGACAGGGAGGGAGAAATACAGTAGGTAGGTAGGTAGGTAGAAGGTAAGAGAGAGGGAGAAATACAGTAGGTAGGTAGGTAGGTAGGTAGAGATATAGAGAGAGCGAGGGAGATAGAAATACAGGAGGTAGGTAGGTAGGTAGAGAGATAGAGAGATAGGGAGAAATACAGTAGGTAGCAAGGTAGGTAGAGGGATAGAGAGAGAGGGAGAAATACAGTAGGTAAGTAGACGGATAGAGAGGGAGAAATACAGTAGGTAGGTAGGTAAAGGCATAGAGAGAGAGGGAGAAATACAGTAGGTAGGTAGGTTGGTAGGTAGGTAGGAAGGTAGAGGGAGAGAGGGAGAAATACTGTAGGTAGGTAGGTAGGTAAAGGGATAGAGAGAGAGGGAGAAATAAAGTAGGTAGGTTGGTAGGTAAGTAGGTAGAGGGATAGAGAGAGGGAGGGAGAAATACAGTAGGTAGGTAGGTAGGTAGGTAGGTAGATGTGTAGGTAGGTAGTAGGTAGGTAGGTAGGTAGGTAGGTAAGTAGGTAGGTAGGTAGGTAGGTAGGGGGATAGCGAGAGAGGGAGAAATACAGTAGGTAGCTAGGTATGTACGTAGGGGGATTGAGAGAGAGGGAGAAATACAGTAGGTTGGTAGTTAGGTAGAGGGATAGAGAGAGGGAGAAATACTGTAGGTAGGTAGGTAGATAGTTAGAGGGAGAGAGGGAGAGAGAGGGAGAAATACAGTAGGTAGGTAGGAAGGTAGAGGGAGAGAGGGAGAAATAATGTAGGTAAGTAGGTAGGTAAAGGGATAGACAGAGAGGGAGAAATAAAGTAGGTAGGTAGAGTGAAAGACATAGAGGGAGAAATACAGTAGGTAGGTAGGTAGGTAGGTAGGTAGGTAGGTAGGTAGAGGGATAGAGACAGAGAAGGAGAAATACAGTAGGTAGGTAGGTAGGTAGAGGGTAAGAGAGAGAGGGAGAAATACAGTAGGTTGGGAGGTAGGTAGAGATATAGAGAGAGCGAGGGAGGGAGAAATACAGGAGGTAGGTAGGTAGAGAGATAGAGAGATAGGGAGAAATACAGTAGGTAGCAAGGTAGGTAGAGGGATAGAGAGAGAGGGAGAAATACAGTAGGTAGGTAGACGGATAGAGAGGGAGAAATACAGTAGGTAGGTAGGTAAAGGGATAGAGAGAGAGGGAGAAATACAGTAGGTAGGTTGGTAGGTAAGTAGGTAGAGGGATAGAGAGAGGGAGGGAGAAATACAGTAGGTAGGTAGGTAGGTAGGTAGGTAGGTAGGTAGGTAGAGGGATATATATAGAGAGGGAGAGAGAAATACAGTAGGTAGGTAGGTACGTAGGTAGATGTGTAGGTAGTAGGTAGGTAGGTAGGTAGGTAGGTAGGTAGGTAAGTAGGTAGGTAGGTAGGTAGGTAGGGGGATAGCGAGAGAGGGAGAAATACAGTAGGTAGGTAGGTAGGTAAAGGGATAGAGAGAGAGGGAGAAATACAGTAGGTAGGTAGGTAGGTAGAGGAATATATATATATAGAGGGAGGGAGAAATACAGTAGGTAGGTAGGTAGAGGGATAGAGAGAGAGGGAGAAATACAGTAGGTTGGTAGTTAGGTAGAGGGATAGAGAGAGAGGGAGAAATACTGTAGGTAGGTAGGTAGTTAGAGGGAGAGAGGGAGAGAGAGGGAGAAATACAGTAGGTAGGTAGGAAGGTAGAGGGAGAGAGGGAGAAATAAAGTAGGTAGGTAGAGTGAAAGACATAGAGGGAGAAATACAGTAGGTAGGTAGGTAGGTAGGTAGGTAGGTAGGTAGGTAGGTAGGTAGAGGGATAGAGACAGAGAAGGAGAAATACAGTAGGTAGGTAGGTAGGTAGGTAGGTAGAGGGTAAGAGAGAGAGGGAGAAATACAGTAGGTTGGGAGGTAGGTAGAGATATAGAGAGAGCGAGGGAGGGAGAAATACAGTAGGTAGGTAGGTATGTAGGTAGGTAGGTAGGTAGCTATGTAGGTAGGTAGGTAGAGGGATAGAGAGAGAGTGAGAAATACAGTAGGTAGGTAGGTAGGTAAAGGGATAGAGAGGGAGGGAGAAATAAAGTATGTGGATAGGTAAGTAGGTAGGTAGGTAGGTAGGTAGGTAGGTAGGTAGGTAAGTAGGTAGGTAGGTAGGTAGATAGGTAAAGAGATAGAGAGGGAGAGGGAGAAATACAGTAGGTAGGTAGGTAGGTAAAGGGATAGACAGAGAGGGAGAAATACAGTAGGTAGGTAGAGTGAAAGATATAGAGGGAGAAATACAGAAGGTACGTAGGTAGGTAGGTAGGTAGGTAGGTAGGTAGGTAGGTAGGTAGGTAGGTAGGTTATTTAGGTAGGTAGAGGGATAGAGGGAGGGAGGGAGAAATACAGTAGGTAGGTAAGTAGGTAAAGGGATAGAGAGAGGGAGAAATAAACTAGGTGGATAGGTAGGTAGGTAGGTAGGTAGGTAGGTAGGTAGGTAGGTAGGTAGGTAGGTAGGTAGGTAGGTAGAGGGATAGAGAGAGAGGGAGAAATAAACCTAGGTGGATAGGTAGGTAGGTAGGTAGGTAGGTAGGTATGTACGTAAGGGGATAGAGAGAGAGGGAGAAATACAGTAGGTTGGTAGTTAGGTAGAGTGATAGAGAGAGAGGGAGAAATACTGTAGGTAGGTAGGTAGGTAGGTAGTTAGAGGGAGAGTTAGAGGGAGAGAGGGAGAGAGAGGGAGAAATACAGTAGGTAGGTAGGAAGGTAGGGGGAGAGAGAGAGAAATACAGTAGCTAGGTAGGTAGGTAAAAGGATAGAGAGAGGGAGAAATACAGTAGTAGGTAGGTAGGTAGGTAGGTAGGTAGGTAGGTAGGTAGGTAGGTAGGTAGGTAGGTAGGTAGGTAGGTAGAGGGATAGAGACAGGGAGGGAGAAATACAGTAGGTAGGTACGTAGGTAGAGGGATAGAGAGAGAGGGAGAAATACAGTAGGTAGGTAGAGTGAAAGAGATAGAGGGAGAAATACAGTAGGTAGGTAGAGTGAAAGTGATAGAGGAAGAAATACAGTAGGTAGGTAGGTAGGTAGGTAGGTAGGTAGGTAGGGGGTAGAGAGAGAGGGAGAAATACAGTAGGTAGGTAGGTAGGTAGAGGGATATATATAGAGAGAGGGAGGGAGAAATACAGTAGGTAGGTAGGTAGAGGGATAGAGAGAGAGGGAGAAATACAGTAGGTAGGTAGGTATGTACGTATGGGGATTGAGAGAGAGGGAGAAATACAGTAGGTTGGTAGTTAGGTAGAGGGATAGAGAGAGGGAGAAATACTGTAGGTAGGTAGGTAGATAGTTAGAGGGAGAGAGGGAGAGAGAGGGAGAAATACAGTAGGTAGGTAGGAAGGTAGAGGGAGAGAGGGAGAAATAATGTAGGTAAGTAGGTAGGTAAAGGGATAGACAGAGAGGGAGAAATAAAGTAGGTAGGTAGAGTGAAAGACATAGAGGGAGAAATACAGTAGGTAGGTAGGTAGGTAGGTAGGTAGGTAGGTAGGTAGGTAGGTAGGTAGGTAGGTAGAGGGATAGAGACAGAGAAGGAGAAATACAGTAGGTAGGTAGGTAGGTAGAGGGTAAGAGAGAGAGGGAGAAATACAGTAGGTTGGGAGGTAGGTAGAGATATAGAGAGAGCGAGGGAGGGAGAAATACAGGAGGTAGGTAGGTAGAGAGATAGAGAGATAGGGAGAAATACAGTAGGTAGCAAGGTAGGTAGAGGGATAGAGAGAGAGGGAGAAATACAGTAGGTAGGTAGACGGATAGAGAGGGAGAAATACAGTAGGTAGGTAGGTAAAGGGATAGAGAGAGAGGGAGAAATACAGTAGGTAGGTTGGTAGGTAAGTAGGTAGAGGGATAGAGAGAGGGAGGGAGAAATACAGTAGGTAGGTAGGTAGGTAGGTAGGTAGGTAGGTAGGTAGGTAGGTAGGTAGGTAGGTAGGTAGAGGGATATATATAGAGAGGGAGAGAGAAATACAGTAGGTAGGTAGGTAGGTACGTAGGTAGATGTGTAGGTAGTAGGTAGGTAGGTAGGTAGGTAGGTAAGTAGGTAGGTAGGTAGGTAGGGGGATAGCGAGAGAGGGAGAAATACAGTAGGTAGGTAGGTAGGTAAAGGGATAGAGAGAGAGGGAGAAATACAGTAGGTAGGTAGGTAGGTAGAGGAATATATATATATAGAGGGAGGGAGAAATACAGTAGGTAGGTAGGTAGAGGGATAGAGAGAGAGGGAGAAATACAGTAGGTTGGTAGTTAGGTAGAGGGATAGAGAGAGAGGGAGAAATACTGTAGGTAGGTAGGTAGTTAGAGGGAGAGAGGGAGAGAGAGGGAGAAATACAGTAGGTAGGTAGGAAGGTAGAGGGAGAGAGGGAGAAATAAAGTAGGTAGGTAGAGTGAAAGACATAGAGGGAGAAATACAGTAGGTAGGTAGGTAGGTAGGTAGGTAGGTAGGTAGGTAGGTAGGTAGGTAGGTAGGTAGGTAGAGGGATAGAGACAGAGAAGGAGAAATACAGTAGGTAGGTAGGTAGGTAGGTAGGTAGGTAGAGGGTAAGAGAGAGAGGGAGAAATACAGTAGGTTGGGAGGTAGGTAGAGATATAGAGAGAGCGAGGGAGGGAGAAATACAGTAGGTAGGTAGGTATGTAGGTAGGTAGGTAGGTAGCTATGTAGGTAGGTAGGTAGAGGGATAGAGAGAGAGTGAGAAATACAGTAGGTAGGTAGGTAGGTAAAGGGATAGAGAGGGAGGGAGAAATAAAGTATGTGGATAGGTAAGTAGGTAGGTAGGTAGGTAGGTAGGTAGGTAGGTAGGTAGGTAGGTAGGTAAGTAGGTAGGTAGGTAGGTAGATAGGTAAAGAGATAGAGAGGGAGAGGGAGAAATACAGTAGGTAGGTAGGTAGGTAAAGGGATAGACAGAGAGGGAGAAATACAGTAGGTAGGTAGAGTGAAAGATATAGAGGGAGAAATACAGTAGGTACGTACGTAGGTAGGTAGGTAGGTAGGTAGGTAGGTAGGTAGGTAGGTTATTTAGGTAGGTAGAGGGATAGAGGGAGGGAGGGAGAAATACAGTAGGTAGGTAAGTAGGTAAAGGGATAGAGAGAGGGAGAAATAAACTAGGTGGATAGGTAGGTAGGTAGGTAGGTAGGTAGGTAGGTAGGTAGGTAGGTAGGTAGGTAGGTAGAGGGATAGAGAGAGAGGGAGAAATAAACTAGGTGGATAGGTAGGTAGGTAGGTAGGTAGGTAGGTATGTACGTAAGGGGATAGAGAGAGAGGGAGAAATACAGTAGGTTGGTAGTTAGGTAGAGTGATAGAGAGAGAGGGAGAAATACTGTAGGTAGGTAGGTAGGTAGGTAGTTAGAGGGAGAGTTAGAGGGAGAGAGGGAGAGAGAGGGAGAAATACAGTAGGTAGGTAGGAAGGTAGGGGGAGAGAGAGAGAAATACAGTAGCTAGGTAGGTAGGTAAAAGGATAGAGAGAGAGGGAGAAATACAGTAGGTAGGTAGGTAGGTAGGTAGGTAGGTAGGTAGGTAGGTAGGTAGGTAGGTAGAGGGATAGAGACATGGAGGGAGAAATACAGTAGGTAGGTACGTAGGTAGAGGGATAGAGAGAGAGGGAGAAATACAGTAGGTAGGTAGAGTGAAAGAGATAGAGGGAGAAATACAGTAGGTAGGTAGAGTGAAAGTGATAGAGGAAGAAATACAGTAGGTAGGTAGGTAGGTAGGTAGGTAGGTAGGTAGAGGGATAGAGAGAGAGAGAGAAATACAGTAGGTAGGTAGGTAGGTAGCGGGATAGCGAGAGAGGGAGAAATACAGTAGGTAGGTAGGTAGGTAAAGGGATAGAGAGAGAGGGAGAAATAAACTAGGTGGATAGGTAGGTAGGTAGGTAGGTAGGTAGGTAGGTAGGTAGGTAGGTAGGTAGAGGGATAGAGAGAGAGAGAGAAATACAGTAGGTAGGTAGGTAGGTAGCGGTATAGCGAGAGAGGAGAAATACAGTAGGTAGGTAGGTAGGTAAAGGGATAGAGAGGGAGAAATAAAGTAGGTGGATAGGTAGGTAGGTAGGTAGGTAGGTAGGTAGGTAGAGGAATATAGAGAGCGAGGGAGGGAGAAATACAGGAGGTAGGTAGGTAGGTAGGTAGGTAGGTAGGTAGGTAGGTAGAGGGATAGAGAGAGGGGGAGAAATACATTAGGTAGGTAGGTAGGTAAAGGGATAGAGAGAGAGGGAGAAATACAGTAGGTAGGTAGGTTGGTAGAGGGATATATAGAGAGAGAGTGTGAGAAATACAGTAGGTAGGTACGTAGGTAGGGAGGTAGGTAGGTAGGTAGGTAGGTAGGTAGGTAGGTAGGTAGGTAGAGGGATAGGGAGAGAGTGAGAAATACAGTAGGTAGGTAGGTAGGTAGGTAGAGGGATATATATAGAGAGGGAGGGAGAAATACAGTAGGTAGGTAGGTAGAGGGATAGAGAGAGAGGGAGAAATACAGTAGGTATGTAGGTATGTAGGTGGAGGATAGAGAGAGAGGGAGAAATACAGTAGGTTGGTAGTTAGGTAGAGGGATAGAGAGAGAGGGAGAAATACTGTAGGTAGGTAGGTAGGTAGTTAGAGGGAGAGAGAGGGAGAAATACAGTAGGTAGGTAGGAAGGTAGAGGGAGAGAGGGAGAAATACTGTAGGTAGGTAGGTAGGTAAAGGGATAGACAGAGTGGGAGAAATACAGTAGGTAGGTAGAGTGAAAGAGATAGAGGGAGAAATACAGTAGGTAGGTAGGTAGGTAGGTAGGTAGGTAGGTAGGTAGGTAGAGGGATAGAGACAGGGAGGGAGAAATACAGTAGGTAGGTAGGTAGGTAGAGGGTAAGAGAGAGGGAGAAATACAGTAGGTAGGTAGGTAGAGATATAGAGAGAGCGAGGGAGATAGAAATACAGGAGGTAGGTAGGTAGGTAGAGAGATAGAGAGATAGGGAGAAATACAGTAGGTAGCAAGGTAGGTAGAGGGATAGAGAGAGAGGGAGAAATACAGTAGGTAAGTAGACGGATAGAGAGGGAGAAATACAGTAGGTAGGTAGGTAAAGGGATAGAGAGAGAGGGAGAAATACAGTAGGTAGGTAGGTTGGTAGGTAGGTAGGAAGGTAGAGGGAGAGAGGGAGAAATACTGTAGGTAGGTAGGTAGGTAAAGGGCTAGAGAGAGAGGGAGAAATAAAGTAGGTAGGTTGGTAGGTAAGTAGGTAGAGGGATAGAGAGAGGGAGGGAGAAATACAGTAGGTAGGTAGGTAGGTAGGTAGGTAGATGTGTAGGTAGGTAGTAGGTAGGTAGGTAGGTAGGTAGGTAAGTAGGTAGGTAGGTAGGTAGGTAGGGGGATAGCGAGAGAGGGAGAAATACAGTAGGTAGGTAGGTAGGTAAAAGGATAGAGAGAGAGGGAGAAATACAGTAGGTAGGTAGGTAGGTAGGTAGAGGGATATATATAGAGAGAGGGAGGGAGAAATACAGTAGGTAGGTAGGTAGAGGGATAGAGAGAGAGGGAGAAATACAGTAGGTAGGTAGGTATGTACGTAGGGGGATTGAGAGAGAGGGAGAAATACAGTAGGTTGGTAGTTAGGTAGAGGGATAGAGAGAGGAGAAATACTGTAGGTAGATAGTTAAAGGGAGAGAGGGAGAGAGAGGGAGAAATACAGTAGGTAGGTAGGAAGGTAGAGGGAGAGAGGGAGAAATAATGTAGGTAAGTAGGTAGGTAAAGGGATAGACAGAGAGGGAGAAATAAAGTAGGTAGGTAGAGTGAAAGACATAGAGGGAGAAATACAGTAGGTAGGTAGGTAGGTAGGTAGGTAGGTAGGTAGGTAGGTAGGTAGGTAGAGGGATAGAGACAGAGAAGGAGAAATACAGTAGGTAGGTAGGTAGGTAGAGGGTAAGAGAGAGAGGGAGAAATACAGTAGGTTGGGAGGTAGGTAGAGATATAGAGAGAGCGAGGGAGGGAGAAATACAGGAGGTAGGTAGGTAGAGAGATAGAGAGATAGGGAGAAATACAGTAGGTAGCAAGGTAGGTAGAGGGATAGAGAGAGAGGGAGAAATACAGTAGGTAGGTAGACGGATAGAGAGGGAGAAATACAGTAGGTAGGTAGGTAAAGGGATAGAGAGAGAGGGAGAAATACAGTAGGTAGGTTGGTAGGTAAGTAGGTAGAGGGATAGAGAGAGGGAGGGAGAAATACAGTAGGTAGGTAGGTAGGTAGGTAGGTAGGTAGGTAGGTAGGTAGGTAGGTAGGTAGGTAGGTAGAGGGATATATATAGAGAGGGAGAGAGAAATACAGTAGGTAGGTAGGTAGGTACGTAGGTAGATGTGTAGGTAGTAGGTAGGTAGGTAGGTAGGTAGGTAGGTAAGTAGGTAGGTAGGTAGGTAGGTAGGGGGATAGCGAGAGAGGGAGAAATACAGTAGGTAGGTAGGTAGGTAAAGGGATAGAGAGAGAGGGAGAAATACAGTAGGTAGGTAGGTAGGTAGAGGAATATATATATATAGAGGGAGGGAGAAATACAGTAGGTAGGTAGGTAGAGGGATAGAGAGAGAGGGAGAAATACAGTAGGTTGGTAGTTAGGTAGAGGGATAGAGAGAGAGGGAGAAATACTGTAGGTAGGTAGGTAGTTAGAGGGAGAGAGGGAGAGAGAGGGAGAAATACAGTAGGTAGGTAGGAAGGTAGAGGGAGAGAGGGAGAAATAAAGTAGGTAGGTAGAGTGAAAGACATAGAGGGAGAAATACAGTAGGTAGGTAGGTAGGTAGGTAGGTAGGTAGGTAGGTAGGTAGGGGGATAGCGAGAGAGGGAGAAATACAGTAGGTAGGTAGGTAGGTAAAGGGATAGAGAGAGAGGGAGAAATACAGTAGGTAGGTAGGTAGGTAGAGGAATATATATATATAGAGGGAGGGAGAAATACAGTAGGTAGGTAGGTAGAGGGATAGAGAGAGAGGGAGAAATACAGTAGGTTGGTAGTTAGGTAGAGGGATAGAGAGAGAGGGAGAAATACTGTAGGTAGGTAGGTAGTTAGAGGGAGAGAGGGAGAGAGAGGGAGAAATACAGTAGGTAGGTAGGAAGGTAGAGGGAGAGAGGGAGAAATAAAGTAGGTAGGTAGAGTGAAAGACATAGAGGGAGAAATACAGTAGGTAGGTAGGTAGGTAGGTAGGTAGGTAGGTAGGTAGGTAGGTAGGTAGAGGGATAGAGACAGAGAAGGAGAAATACAGTAGGTAGGTAGGTAGGTAGGTAGAGGGTAAGAGGGAGGGAGAAATACAGTAGGTTGGGAGGTAGGTAGAGATATAGAGAGAGCGAGGGAGGGAGAAATACAGTAGGTAGGTAGGTATGTAGGTAGGTAGGTAGGTAGCTATGTAGGTAGGTAGGTAGAGGGATAGAGAGAGAGTGAGAAATACAGTAGGTAGGTAGGTAGGTAAAGGGATAGAGAGGGAGGGAGAAATAAAGTATGTGGATAGGTAAGTAGGTAGGTAGGTAGGTAGGTAGGTAGGTAGGTCAGTAGGTAGGTAGGTAGGTAGATAGGTAAAGAGATAGAGAGGGAGAGGGAGAAATACAGTAGGTAGGTAGGTAGGTAAAGGGATAGACAGAGAGGGAGAAATACAGTAGGTAGGTAGAGTGAAAGATATAGAGGGAGAAATACAGTAGGTAGGTAGGTAGGTAGGTAGGTAGGTAGGTAGGTAGGTAGAGGGATAGAGGGAGGGAGGGAGAAATACAGTAGGTAGGTAGGTAGGTAAAGGGATAGACAGAGAGGGTAAATACAGTAGGTAGGTAGAGTGAAAGACATAGAGGGAGAAATTACAGTAGCTAGGTAGGTAGGTAAAAAGGATAGAGAGAGAGGGAGAAACCTATTTTTAGGTAGGTAGGTAGGTAGGTAGGTAGGTAGGTAGGTAGGTAGGTAGGTAGAGGGATAGAGACAGGGAGGGAGAAATACAGTAGGTAGGTACGTAGGTAGAGGGATAGAGAGAGAGGGAGAAATACAGTAGGTAGGTAGAGTGAAAGAGATAGAGGGAGAAATACAGTAGGTAGGTAGAGTGAAAGTGATAGAGGAAGAAATACAGTAGGTAGGTAGGTAGGTAGGTAGGTAGGTAGGTAGGTAGGTAGGTAGGTAGAGGGATAGAGAGAGAGAGAGAAATACAGTAGGTAGGTAGGTAGGTAGGGGGATAGCGAGAGAGGGAGAAATACAGTAGGTAGGTAGGTAGGTAAAGGGATAGAGAGAGAGGGAGAAATACAGTAGGTAGGTAGGTAGGTAGGTAGAGGGATATATATAGAGAGAGGGAGGGAGAAATACAGTAGGTAGGTAGGTAGAGGGATAGAGAGAGAGGGAGAAATACAGTAGGTAGGTAGGTATGTACGTAGGGGGATTGAGAGAGAGGGAGAAATACAGTAGGTTGGTAGTTAGGTAGAGGGATAGAGAGAGGGAGAAATACTGTAGGTAGGTAGGTAGATAGTTAGAGGGAGAGAGGGAGAGAGAGGGAGAAATAACAGTAGGTAGGTAGGAAGGTAGAGGGAGAGAGGGAGAAATAATGTAGGTAAGTAGGTAGGTAAAGGGATAGACAGAGAGGGAGAAATAAAGTAGGTAGGTAGAGTGAAAGACATAGAGGGAGAAATACAGTAGGTAGGTAGGTAGGTAGGTAGGTAGGTAGGTAGGTAGGTAGGTAGGTAGGTAGAGGGATAGAGACAGAGAAGGAGAAATACAGTAGGTAGGTAGGTAGGTAGAGGGTAAGAGAGAGAGGGAGAAATACAGTAGGTTGGGAGGTAGGTAGAGATATAGAGAGAGCGAGGGAGGGAGAAATACAGGAGGTAGGTAGGTAGAGAGATAGAGAGATAGGGAGAAATACAGTAGGTAGCAAGGTAGGTAGAGGGATAGAGAGAGAGGGAGAAATACTGTAGGTAGGTAGACGGATAGAGAGGGAGAAATACAGTAGGTAGGTAGGTAAAGGGATAGAGAGAGAGGGAGAAATACAGTAGGTAGGTTGGTAGGTAAGTAGGTAGAGGGATAGAGAGAGGGAGGGAGAAATACAGTAGGTAGGTAGGTAGGTAGGTAGGTAGGTAGGTAGGTAGGTAGGTAGGTAGAGGGATATATATAGAGAGGGAGAGAGAAATACAGTAGGTAGGTAGGTAGGTACGTAGGTAGATGTGTAGGTAGTAGGTAGGTAGGTAGGTAGGTAGGTAGGTAGGTAAGTAGGTAGGTAGGTAGGTAGGTAGGGGGATAGCGAGAGAGGGAGAAATACAGTAGGTAGGTAGGTAGGTAAAGGGATAGAGAGAGAGGGAGAAATACAGTAGGTAGGTAGGTAGGTAGAGGAATATATATATATAGAGGGAGGGAGAAATACAGTAGGTAGGTAGGTAGAGGGATAGAGAGAGAGGGAGAAATACAGTAGGTTGGTAGTTAGGTAGAGGGATAGAGAGAGAGGGAGAAATACTGTAGGTAGGTAGGTAGTTAGAGGGAGAGAGAGGGAGAAATACAGTAGGTAGGTAGGAAGGTAGAGGGAGAGAGGGAGAAATAAAGTAGGTAGGTAGAGTGAAAGACATAGAGGGAGAAAATACAGTAGGTAGGTAGGTAGGTAGGTAGGTAGGTAGGTAGGTAGGTAGGTAGGTAGGTAGGTAGGTAGAGGGATAGAGACAGAGAAGGAGAAATACAGTAGGTAGGTAGGTAGGTAGGTAGATAGGTAGGTAGAGGGTAAGAGAGAGAGGGAGAAATACAGTAGGTTGGGAGGGTAGGTAGAGATATAGAGAGAGCGAGGGAGGGAGAAATACAGTAGGTAGGTAGGTATGTAGGTAGGTAGGTAGGTAGCTATGTAGGTAGGTAGGTAGAGGGATAGAGAGAGAGTGAGAAATACAGTAGGTAGGTAGGTAGGTAAAGGGATAGAGAGGGAGGGAGAAATAAAGTATGTGGATAGGTAAGTAGGTAGGTAGGTAGGTAGGTAGGTAGGTAGGTAGGTAGGTAAGTAGGTAGGTAGGTAGGTAGATAGGTAAAGAGATAGAGAGGGAGAGGGAGAAATACAGTAGGTAGGTAGGTAGGTAAAGGGATAGACAGAGAGGGAGAATACAGTAGGTAGGTAGAGTGAAAGATATAGAGGGAGAAATACAGTAGGTACGTAGGTAGGTAGGTAGGTAGGTAGGTAGGTAGGTACGTAGGTTATTTAGGTAGGTAGAGGGATAGAGGGAGGGAGGGAGAAATACAGTAGGTAGGTAAGTAGGTAAAGGGATAGAGAGAGGGAGAAATAAACTAGGTGGATAGGTAGGTAGGTAGGTAGGTAGGTAGGTAGGTAGGTAGGTAGGTAGAGGGATAGAGAGAGAGGGAGAAATAAACTAGGTGGATAGGTAGGTAGGTAGGTAGGTAGGTATGTACGTAAGGGGATAGAGAGAGAGGGAGAAATACAGTAGGTTGGTAGTTAGGTAGAGTGATAGAGAGAGAGGGAGAAATACTGTAGGTAGGTAGGTAGGTAGGTAGTTAGAGGGAGAGTTAGAGGGAGAGAGGGAGAGAGAGGGGAGAAATACAGTAGGTAGGTAGGAAGGTAGGGGGAGAGAGAGAGAAATACAGTAGCTAGGTAGGTAGGTAAAAGGATAGAGAGAGAAGGGAGAAATACAGTAGGTAGGTAGGTAGGTAGGTAGGTAGGTAGGTAGGTAGGTAGGTAGGTAGGTAGAGGGATAGAGACAGGGAGGGAGAAATACAGTAGGTAGGTACGTAGGTAGAGGGATAGAGAGAGAGGGAGAAATACAGTAGGTAGGTAGAGTGAAAGAGATAGAGGGAGAAATACAGTAGGTAGGTAGAGTGAAAGTGATAGAGGAAGAAATACAGTAGGTAGGTAGCTAGGTAGGTAGGTAGGTAGGTAGGTAGAGGGATAGAGAGAGAGAGAGAAATACAGTAGGTAGGTAGGTAGGTAGCGGGATAGCGAGAGAGGGAGAAAATACAGTAGGTAGGTAGGTAAAGGGATAGAGAGAGAGGGAGAAATAAACTAGTGGATAGGTAGGTAGGTAGGTAGGTAGGTAGGTAGGTAGAGGGATAGAGAGAGAGAGAGAAATACAGTAGGTAGGTAGGTAGGTAGCGGTATAGCGAGAGAGGGAGAAATACAGTAGGTAGGTAGGTAGGTAAAGGGATAGAGAGGGAGAAATAAAGTAGGTGGATAGGTAGGTAGGTAGGTAGGTAGGTAGGTAGGTAGGTAGGTAGAGGAATATAGAGAGCGAGGGAGGGAGAAATACAGGAGGTAGGTAGGTAGGTAGGTAGGTAGGTAGGTAGGTAGGTAGGTAGAGGGATAGAGAGAGGGGGGAGAAATACATTAGGTAGGTAGGTAGGTAAAGGGATAGAGAGAGAGGGAGAAATACAGTAGGTAGGTAGGTTGGTAGGTAGGTAGGTAGGTAGGTAGGTAGGTAGGTAGAGGGAATAGAGAGAGAGGGAGAAATACAGTAGGTAGGTAGGTTGGTAGAGGGATATATAGAGAAGAGAGTGTGAGAAATACAGTAGGTAGGTACGTAGGTAGGGAGGTAGGTAGGTAGGTAGGTAGGTAGGTAGGTAGAGGGATAGGGAGAGAGTGAGAAATACAGTAGGTAGGTAGGTAGGTAGGTAGAGGGATATATATAGAAAGAGGGGAGAAATACAGTAGGTAGGTAGGTAGAGGGATAGAGAGAGAGGGAGAAATACAGTAGGTATGTAGGTATGTAGGTGGAGGATAGAGAGAGAGGGAGAAATACAGTAGGTTGGTAGTTAGGTAGAGGGATAGAGAGAGAGGGAGAAATACTGTAGGTAGGTAGGTAGGTAGTTAGAGGGAGAGAGAGGGAGAAATACAGTAGGTAGGTAGGAAGGTGTAGAGGGAGAGAGGGAGAAATACTGTAGGTAGGTAGTAGGTAAAGGGATAGACAGAGTGGGAGAAATACAGTAGGTAGGTAGAGTGAAAGAGATAGAGGGAGAAATACAGTAGGTAGGTAGGTAGGTAGGTAGGTAGGTAGGTAGGTAGGTAGGTAGGTAGGTAGGTAGGTAGAGGGATAGAGACAGGGAGGGAGAAATACAGTAGGTAGGTAGGTAGGTAGAGGGTAAGAGAGAGGGGAAATACAGTAGGTAGGTAGGTAGAGATATAGAGAGAGCGAGGGAGATAGAAATACAGGAGGTAGGTAGGTAGGTAGAGAGATAGAGAGATAGGGAGAAATACAGTAGGTAGCAAGGTAGGTAGAGGGATAGAGAGAGAGGGAGAAATACAGTAGGTAAGTAGACGGATAGAGAGGGAGAAATACAGTAGGTAGGTAGGTAAAGGGATAGAGAGAGAGGGAGAAATACAGTAGGTAGGTAGGTTGGTAGGTAGGTAGGAAGGTAGAGGGAGAGAGGGAGAAATACTGTAGGTAGGTAGGTAGGTAAAGGGATAGAGAGAGAGGGAGAAATAAAGTAGGTAGGTTGGTAGGTAAGTAGGTAGAGGGATAGAGAGAGGGGAGGGAGAAATACAGTAGGTAGGTAGGTAGGTAGGTAGATGTGTAGGTAGGTAGTAGGTAGGTAGGTAGGTAGGTAGGTAGGTAAGTAGGTAGGTAGGTAGGTAGGTAGGGGGATAGCGAGAGAGGGAGAATACAGTAGGTAGGTAGGTAGGTAAAAGGATAGAGAGAGAGGGAGAAATACAGTAGGTAGGTAGGTAGGTAGGTAGAGGGATATATATAGAGAGAGGGAGGGAGAAATACAGTAGGTAGGTAGGTAGAGGATAGAGAGAGAGGGAGAAATACAGTAGGTAGGTAGGTATGTACGTAGGGGGGATTGAGAGAGAGGGAGAAATACAGTAGGTTGGTAGTTAGGTAGAGGGATAGAGAGAGGGAGAAATACTGTAGTAGATAGTTAGAGGGAGAGAGGGAGAGAGAGGGAGAAATACAGTAGGTAGGTAGGAAGGTAGAGGGAGAGAGGGAGAAATAATGTAGGTAAGTAGGTAGGTAAAGGGATAGACAGAGAGGGAGAAATAAAGTAGGTAGGTAGAGTGAAAGACATAGAGGGAGAAATACAGTAGGTAGGTAGGTAGGTAGGTAGGTAGGTAGATAGAGGGATAGACAGAGAGGGAGAAGTACAGTAGGTACGTAGAGTGAAAGAGATAGAGGGAGAAATACAGTAGGTAGGTAGGTAGGTAAGTAGGTAGGTAGGTAAGTAGGTAGGTAGGTAGGTAGGTAGGTAGGTAGGTAGGTAGGTAGGTAGGTTAGGTAGGTAGGTAGATGGGTAGGTAGGTAAGTAGGTAGGAAGGGAGATAGCGAGAGAGGGAGAAATACAGTAGGTAGGTAGGTAGGGAAAAGGGATAGAGAGAGAGGGAGAAATAAAGTAGGTGGATAGGTAGGTAGAGGGATAGAGAGAGAGGGAGAAATACAGTAGGTAGGTAGGTAGGAGAGGGATATATATAGAGAGGGAGAGAGAAATACAGTAGGTAGGTAGGTAGATGGGTAGGTAGGTAGGTAGGTAGGTAGGTAGGTAGGTAGGTAGGTAGGTAGATGGGTAGGTAGGTAGGTAGGTAGGTAGGGGGATAGCGAGAGAGGGAGAAATACAGTAGGTAGGTAGGTAGGTAGGTAGGTAAAGGGATAGAGAGAGAGGGAGAAATAAAGTAGGTGGATAGGTAGGTAGAGGGATAGAGAGAGAGGGAGAAATACAGTAGGTAGGTAGGTAGGTAGGTAGAGGGATATATATAGAGAGGGAGGGAGAAATACAGTAGGTAGGTAGGTAGAGGGATAGAGAGAGAGGGGAGAAATACAGTAGGTAGGTAGGTATGTAGGAAGGGGGATAGAGAGAGAGGGAGAAATACAGTAGGTTGGTAGTTAGATAGAGGGATAGAGAGAGAGGGAGAAATACAGTAGGTAGGTAGGTAGGAAAAGGGATAGAGAGAGAGGGAGAAATAAAGTAGGTGGATTAGGGTAGGTAGAGGGATAGAGAGAGAGGGAGAAATACAGTAGGTAGGTAGGTAGGTAGAGGGATATATATAGAGAGGGAGAGAGAAATACAGTAGGTAGGTAGGTAAGATGGGTAGGTAGGTAGGTAGGTGGTAGGTAGGTAGGTAGATGGGTAGGTAGGTAGGTAGGAGGTAGGTAGGGGGATAGCGAGAGAGGGAGAAATACAGTAGGAAGGTAGGTAGGTAGGTAGGTAAAGGGATAGAGAGAGAGGGAGAAATAAAGTAGGTGGATAGGTAGGTAGAGGGGATAGAGAGAGAGGGAAGAAATACAGTAGGTAGGTAGGTAGGTAGAGGGATATATATAGAGAGGGAGGGAGAAATACAGTAGGTAGGTAGGTAGAGGGATATAGAGAGGGAGAAATACAGATAGGTAGGTAGGTATGTAGGAAGGGGTAGAGATAGAGGGAGAAATACAGTAGGTTGGTAGTTAGATAGAGGATGAGAGGGAGAAAATACTGTAGGTAGGTAGGTAGGTAGTTAGAGGGGAGAGAGGGAGAGAGAGGGAGAAAATACAGTAGGTAGGTAGGAAGGTAGAGGAGAGAGGGAGAAATACTGTAGGTAGGTAGGTAGGTAAAGGGATAGACAGAGTGGGAGAAATACAGTAGGTAGGTAGAGTGAAAGAGATAGAGGGAGAAATACAGTAGGTAGGTAGGTAGGTAGGTAGGTAGGTAGGTAGGTAAGTAGAGGGATAGAGACAGGGAGTGAGAAATACAGTAGGTAGGTAGGTAGGTAGAGGTAAGAGAGAGAGGGAGAAATACAGTAGGTAGGTAGGTAGGTAGGTAGAGATATATACAGAGCGAGGGAGGGGAGAAATACAGGAGGTAGGTAGGTAGGTAGGTAGAGAGATAGAGAGATAGGGAGAAATACAGTAGGTAGCAAGGTAGGTAGAGGGATAGAGAGAGAGGGAGAAATACAGTAGGTAGGTAGACGGATAGAGAGGGAGAAATACAGTAGGTAGGTAGGTAAAGGGATAGAGAGAGAGGGAGAAATAAAGTAGGTGGATAAATAGGTAGAGGGATAGAGAGAGAGGGAGAAATACAGTAGGTAGGTAGGTAGGTAGACGGATAGAGAGAGAGGAGAAATACAGAAGGTAGGTAACGGGATAGCGAGAGAGGGAGAAATACAGTATGTATGTATGTAGGTAAAGGGATCGAGAGAGAGGGAGAAATACAATAGGTAGGTAGGTAGGTAGGTAGGTAGGTAGGGGGAGAGAGGGAGAGAGAGGGAGAAATACAGTAGGTAGGTAGGAAGGTAGAGGGAGAGAGGGAGAAATACAATAGGTAGGTAGGTAGGTAGAGGGATAGAGAGAGAGGGAGAAATAAAGTATGTAGGTAGGTAGGTAAAGGGATCGAGAGAGAGGGAGAAATACAGTAGGTAGGTAGGTAGGTAGGTAGGTAGGTAGGTAGGTAGGTAGGTAGGTAGATAGGGGAGAGAGGGAGAGAGAGGGAGAAATACAGTAGGTAGGTAGGAAGGTAGAGGGAGAGAAATACTGTAGGTAGGTAGGTAGGTAGGTAGGTAGAAGGATAGAGAGAGAGGGAGAAATACAGTAGGTTGGGAGGTAGGTAGAGATATAGAGAGAGCGAGGGAGGGAGAAATACAGTAGGTAGGTAGGTAGGTAGGTAGGTAGGTAGGTAGGTAGGTAGGTAGGTAGGTAGGTAGGTAGGTAGAGGGATAGAGACAGAGAAGGAGAAATACAGTAGGTAGGTAGGTAGGTAGAGGGTAAGAGAGAGAGGGAGAAATACAGTAGGTTGGGAGGTAGGTAGAGATATAGGAGAGCGAGGGAGGGAGAAATACAGTAGTAGGTAGGTATGTAGGTAGGTAGGTAGGTAGGTAGCTATGTAGGTAGGTAGGTAGAGGGATAGAGAGAGAGTGAGAAATACAGTAGGTAGGTAGGTAGGTAAAGGGATAGAGAGGGAGGGAGAAATAAAGTAGGTGGATAGGTAAGTAGGTAGGTAGGTAGGTAGGTAGGTAGGTAGGTAGATAGGTAAAGAGATAGAGAGGGAGAGGGAGAAATACAGTAGGTAGGTAGGTAGGTAAAGGGATAGACAGAGAGGGAGAAATACAGTAGGTAGGTAGAGTGAAAGAGATAGAGGGAGAAATAC
>JBDLLF010000134.1:42500-99792 GCA_039707465.1 Rhabdophis nuchalis | reverse complement strand
AGGTAGGTAGAGGGAGCGAGGGAGAAATAGGTAGGTATGTAGATTGAGAGAGGGAGAGGGAGAAATATAGTAGGTAGGTAGGTAGAGGGAGAGAGAGGGAGAAATACAGTAGGTAGGTAGGTAGGTAGGTAAGTAGGTAGGTAGGTAGGTAGGTAGAGGGATAGAGAGAGAGTTGGAGAAGTACAGTAGGTAGGTAGAGGGATAGAGGGAGAAAAACAGTAGGTAGGTAGATAGAGGGAGAGAGAGAGAGGGAGAAATACAGTAGATAGGTAGGTAGGTTGAGGGATAGAGAGAGAAATACAGTAGGTAGTTAGGTAGGTAGAGGGATAGAGAAAGAGAGGGAGAAATACAGTAGGTAGGTGGGTAGGTAGGTAGAGAGAGGGAGAAATACAGTAGGTAGGTAGGTAGGTAGGTAGGTAGGTAGGTAGGTAGGTAAAGGGAGAGAGGGAGAAATACAGTAGGTAGGTAGTTAGGTAGGTAGGTAGGTAGGTAGAGGGATAGAGGGAGAAAAACAGTAGATAGGTAGATAGAGGGAGAGAGAGAGAGGGAGAAATACAGTAGGTAGGTAGGTAGGTAGGTAGGTAGGTAGAGGGATAGAGGGAGAAATACAGTAGGTAGGTAGGTAGGTAGGTAGGTAGGTAGGTAGGTAGGTAGGTAGAGGGATAGAGGGAGAAAACAGTAGGTAGGTAGATAGAGGGAGAGAGAGAGAGGGAGAAATACAGTAGGTAGGTAGGTAGGTAGGTAGGTAGGTAGGTAGGTAGGTAGAGGGATAGAGAGAGAGGGAGAATTACAGTAGGTAGGTAGAGGGAGCGAGGGAGAAATATGTTAGGTAGGTAGGTAGATTGAGAGAGGGAGAGGGAGAAATACAGTAGGTAGGTAGGTAGAGGGAGAGAGAGGGAGAAATACAGTAGGTAGGTAGGTAGGTAGAGGGATAGAGAGAGAGAGGGAGAAATACAGTAGGTAGGTGGGTAGGTAGGTAGAGGGAGAGAGGGAGGGGAGAAATACAGGAGGTAGGTAGGTAGAGGGATATAGGGATAAATACAGTAGGTAGGTAGGTAGAGGGAGAGAGAGGGAGAGGGAGAAATACAGTAGGTAGGTAGGTAGGTAGGTAGGTAGGTAGCTGGTAGGTAGGTAGGTAGGTAGAGGGAGGGAGGGAGAGGGAGAAATACAGTAGCTAGGTAGGTAGAGGGATAGAGGGAGAAATACAGTAGGTAGGTAGGTAGGTATGTAGAGGGATAGAGGGAGAAAAACAGTAGATAGGTAGATAGAGGGAGAGAGAGAGAGGGAGAAATACAGTAGGTAGGTAGGTAGGTAGGTAGGTAGGTAGGTAGAGGGATAGAGGGAGAAAAACAGTAGATAGGTAGATAGAGGGAGAGAGAGAGAGGGAGAAATACAGTAGGTAGGTAGGTAGGTAGGTAGGTAGAGGGATAGAGGGAGAAATACAGTAGGTAGGTAGGTAGGTAGGTAGGTAGGTAGGTAGGTAGGTAGGTAGGTAGAGGGATAGAGGGAGAAAACAGTAGGTAGGTAGATAGAGGGAGAGAGAGGGAGAAATACAGTAGGTAGGTAGGTAGGTAGGTAGAGGGAGAGAGGGAGAAATACAGTAGGTAGGTAGGTAGGTAGGTAGGTAGGTAGGTAGGTAGGTAGGTAGGTAGGTAGGTAGGTAGAGGGATAGAGAGAGAGGGAGAATTACAGTAGGTAGGTAGAGGGAGCGAGGGAGAAATATGTTAGGTAGGTAGGTAGATTGAGAGAGGGAGAGGGAGAAATACAGTAGGTAGGTAGGTAGAGGGAGAGAGAGGGAGAAATACAGTAGGTAGGTAGGTAGGTAGAGGGATAGAGAGAGAGGGAGAAATACAGTAGGTAGGTGGGTAGGTAGGTAGAGGGAGAGAGGGAGGGGAGAAATACAGGAGGTAGGTAGGTAGAGGGATATAGGGATAAATACAGTAGGTAGGTAGGTAGAGGGAGAGAGAGGGAGAGGGAGAAATACAGTAGGTAGGTAGGTAGGTAGGTAGGTAGGTAGGTAGGTAGGTAGAGGGAGAGAGGGAGAGGGAGAAATACAGTAGCTAGGTAGGTAGAGGGATAGAGGGAGAAATACAGTAGGTAGGTAGGTAGGTATGTAGAGGGATAGAGGGAGAAAAACAGTAGATAGGTAGATAGAGGGAGAGAGAGAATGGGAGAAATACAGTAGGTAGGTAGGTAGAGGGATAGAGAGAGAAATGTAGGTAGTTAGGTAGGTAAGTAGGTAGGTAGGTTGGTAGGTAGGTAGGTAGAGGGATAGAGAGAGAGAGGGAGAAATACAGTAGGTAGGTAGATAGAGGGAGAGAGAGAATGGGAGAAATACAGTAGGTAGGTAGGTAGAGGGATAGAGAGAGAAATGTAGGTAGTTAGGTAGGTAAGTAGTTAGGTAGGTAGGTAGGTAGGTAGGTAGGTAGGTAGTGGGATAGAGAGAGAGAGGGAGAAATGCAGTAAGTAGGTAGAGGGATAGAGAGAGAAAGGGAGAAATACAGCAGGTAGGTAGGTAGGTAGGTAGAGGGAGAGAGGGAGGGGAGAAATACAGGAGGTAGGTAGGTAGAGGGATATAGGGATAAATACAGTAGGTAGGTAGGTAGAGGGAGAGAGAGGGAGAGGGAGAAATACAGTAGGTAGGTAGGTAGGTAGGTAGGTAGGTAGGTAGAGGGAGAGAGGGAGAGGGAGAAATACAGTAGCTAGGTAGGTAGAGGGATAGAGGGAGAAATACAGTAGGTAGGTAGGTAGGTATGTAGAGGGATAGAGGGAGAAAAACAGTAGATAGGTAGATAGAGGGAGAGAGAGAATGGGAGAAATACAGTAGGTAGGTAGGTAGAGGGATAGAGAGAGAAATGTAGGTAGTTAGGTAGGTAAGTAGGTAGGTAGGTTGGTAGGTAGGTAGGTAGAGGGATAGAGAGAGAGAGGGAGAAATACAGTAGGTAGGTAGATAGAGGGAGAGAGAGAATGGGAGAAATACAGTAGGTAGGTAGGTAGAGGGATAGAGAGAGAAATGTAGGTAGTTAGGTAGGTAAGTAGTTAGGTAGGTAGGTAGGTAGGTAGGTAGGTAGGTAGGTAGGTAGGTAGGTAGTGGGATAGAGAGAGAGGGGGAGAAATGCAGTAAGTAGGTAGAGGGATAGAGAGAGAAAGGGAGAAATACAGTAGGTAGGTAGGTAGGTAGGTAGGTAGGTAGGTAGGTAGGTAGGTAGAGGGATAGAGAGAGAGGGAGAATTACAGTAGGTAGGTAGAGGGAGCGACGGAGAAATAGGTAGGTAGGTAGATTGAGAGAGGGAGAGGGAGAAATATAGTAGGTAGGTAGGTAGAGGGAGAGAGAGGGAGAAATACAGTAGGTAGGTAGGTAGGTAAGTAGGTAGGTAGGTAGGTAGGTAGAGGGATAGAGAGAGAGTTGGAGAAGTACAGTAGGTAGGTAGAGGGATAGAGGGAGAAAAAACAGTAGGTAGGTAGATAGAGGGAGAGAGAGAGAGGGAGAAATACAGTAGGTAGGTAGGTAGGTTGAGGGATAGAGAGAGAAATACAGTAGGTAGGTAGGTAGGTAGGTAGGTAGGTAGAGGGATAGAGAAAGAGAGGGAGAAATACAGTAGGTAGGTGGGTAGGTAGGTAGAGAGAGGGAGAAATACAGTAGGTAGGTAGGTAGGTAGGTAGGTAGGTAGGTAGAGGGATAGAGAGAGGGAGAAATACAGTAGGTAGGTAGGTAGGTAGAGGGAGAGAGGGAGGGGAGAAATACAGGAGGTAGGTAGGTAGAGGGATAGAGGGATAAATACAGTAGGTAGGTAGGTAGAGGGATAGAGAGAAAGAGGGATACATACAGTAGGTAGGTAGAGGGAGAGAGAGGGAGAGGGAGAAATACAGTAGGTAGGTAGGTAGGTTGGTGGATAGAGAGAGAAAGGGAGAAATACAGTAGGTAGGTAGGTAGGTAGGTAGGTAGGTAGGTAGGTAGGTAGGTAGGTAGGTAGAGGGAGAGAGGGAGAGGGAGAAATACAGTAGGTAGGTAGGTAGAGGGATAGAGGGAGAAATACAGTAGGTAGGTAGTTAGGTAGGTAGGTATGTAGAGGGATAGAGGGAGAAAAACAGTAGATAGGTAGATAGAGGGAGAGAGAGAGAGGGAGAAATACAGTAGGTAGGTAGGTAGGTAGGTAGGTAGGTAGGTAGGTAGAGGAATAGAGGGAGAAAACAGTAGGTAGGTAGATAGAGGGAGAGAGAGAATGGGAGAAATACAGTAGGTAGGTAGGTAGAGGGATAGAGAGAGAAATGTAGGTAGGTAGGTAGGTAGGTAGGTAGGTAGGTAGGTAGGTAGGTAGGTAGGTAGAGGGATAGAGAGAGAGAGGGAGAAATACAGTAGGTAGGTATGTAGGTAGGTAGAGAGAGAGAGAGAGGGAGAAATACAGTAGGTAGGTTGGTAGGTAGGTAGGTAGGTAGGTAGGTAGGGAGAGGGATAGAGAGAGAGAGGGAGAAATACAGTAGGTAGGTATGTAGGTAGGTAGAGAGAGAGGGGGGGGAGAAATACAGTAGGTAGGTTGGTAGGTTGGTAGGTTGGTAGGTTGGTAGGTAGGTAGGTATGTAGGTAGGTACAGGGATAGAGAGAGAGAGGGATAAATGCAGTAAGTAAGTAGAGGGATAGAGAGAGAAAGGGAGAAATACAGCAGGTAGGTAGGTAGGTAGAGAGGGAGAGGGAGAAATACAGTAGTTAGGTAGGTAGAAGGAGAGAGAGGGAGAGGGAGAAATACAGTAGGTAGGTAGGTAGGTAGGTAGGTAGGTAGGTAGGTAGAGGGAGAGAGGGAGAAATACAGTAGGTAGGTAGGTAAGTAGGTAGAGGGAGAGAGGGAGAGGGAGAAATACAGTAGTTAGGTAGGTAGAGGGAGAGAGAGAGAGAGGGAGAAATAAAGTAGGTAGGTAGGTAGGTAGGTAGGTAGGTAGAGGGAGAGGGAGAAATACAGTAGGTAGGTAGGTAAGTAGGTAGAGGGAGAGAGGGAGAGGGAGAAATACAGTAGTTAGGTAGGTAGAGGGAGAGAGAGAGAGAAATAAAGTAGGTAGGTAGGTAGGTAGGTAGGTAGGTAGGTAGGTAGGTAGGTAGAGGGATAGAGAGAGAGGGAGAATTACAGTAGGTAGGTAGAGGGAGCGAGGGAGAAATATGTTAGGTAGGTAGGTAGATTGAGAGAGGGAGAGGGAGAAATACAGTAGGTAGGTTGGTAGAGGGAGAGAGAGGGAGAAATACAGTGGGTAGGTAGGTAGGTAAGTAGGTAGGTAGGTAGGTAGGTAGGTAGAAGGAGAGAGAGGGAGAGGGAGAAATACAGTAGGTAGGTAGGTAGGTAGGTAGGTAGGTAGGTAGGTAGAGGGATAGAGAGAGAGAGGGAGAAATACAGTAGGTAGGTATGTAGGTAGGTAGAGAGAGAGAGAGAGAGGGAGAAATACAGTAGGTAGGTTGGTAGGTAGGTAGGTAGGTAGGTAGGTAGGGAGAGGGATAGAGAGAGAGAGGGAGAAATACAGTAGGTAGGTATGTAGGTAGGTAGAGAGAGAGGGGGGGGAGAAATACAGTAGGTAGGTTGGTAGGTTGGTAGGTTGGTAGGTTGGTAGGTAGGTAGGTATGTAGGTAGGTACAGGGATAGAGAGAGAGAGGGATAAATGCAGTAAGTAAGTAGAGGGATAGAGAGAGAAAGGGAGAAATACAGCAGGTAGGTAGGTAGGTAGAGAGGGAGAGGGAGAAATACAGTAGTTAGGTAGGTAGAAGGAGAGAGAGGGAGAGGGAGAAATACAGTAGGTAGGTAGGTAGGTAGGTAGGTAGGTAGGTAGAGGGAGAGAGGGAGAAATACAGTAGGTAGGTAGGTAAGTAGGTAGAGGGAGAGAGGGAGAGGGAGAAATACAGTAGTTAGGTAGGTAGAGGGAGAGAGAGAGAGAGGGAGAAATAAAGTAGGTAGGTAGGTAGGTAGGTAGGTAGGTAGAGGGAGAGGGAGAAATACAGTAGGTAGGTAGGTAAGTAGGTAGAGGGAGAGAGGGAGAGGGAGAAATACAGTAGTTAGGTAGGTAGAGGGAGAGAGAGGGAGAAATAAAGTAGGTAGGTAGGTAGGTAGGTAGGTAGGTAGGTAGGTAGGTAGGTAGAGGGATAGAGAGAGAGGGAGAATTACAGTAGGTAGGTAGAGGGAGCGAGGGAGAAATATGTTAGGTAGGTAGGTAGATTGAGAGAGGGAGAGGGAGAAATACAGTAGGTAGGTTGGTAGAGGGAGAGAGAGGGAGAAATACAGTGGGTAGGTAGGTAGGTAAGTAGGTAGGTAGGTAGGTAGGTAGGTAGAGGGATAGAGAGAGTTGGAGAAGTACAGTAGGTAGGTAGAGGGATAGAGAGAGAAAGGGAGAAATACAGTAGGTAGGTAGGTAGAGGGAGAGAGAGGGAGAAATACAGTAGGTAGGTAGGTAGGTAAGTAGGTAGGTAGGTAGAGGGATAGAGAGAGAGGGAGAATTACAGTAGGTAGGTAGAGGGAGCGAGGGAGGAATATGTTAGGTAGGTAGGTAGATTGAGAGAGGGAGAGGGAGAAATACATTAGGTAAGTTGGTAGAGGGAGAGAGAGGGAGAAATACAGTGGGTAGGTAGGTAGGTAAGTAGGTAGGTAGGTAGGTAGGTAGGTAGGTAGAGGGATAGAGAGAGTTGGAGAAGGGAGAGGGAGAAATACAGTAGGTAGGTAGGTAGGTTGGTGGATAGAGAGAGAAAGGGAGAAATACAGTAGGTAGGTAGGTAGGTAGGTAGGTAGGTAGGTAGGTAGGTAGGTAGGTAGAGGGAGAGAGGGAGAGGGAGAAATACAGTAGGTAGGTAGGTAGAGGGATAGAGGGAGAAATATAATAGGTAGGTAGTTAGGTAGGTAGGTATGTAGAGGGATAGAGGGAGAAAAACAGTAGATAGGTAGATAGAGGGAGAGAGAGAGAGAGGGAGAAATACAGTAGGTAGGTAGGTAGGTAGGTAGGTAGGTAGGTAGGTAGGTAGGTAGGTAGGTAGAGGAATAGAGGGAGAAAACAGTAGGTAGGTAGATAGAGGGAGAGAGAGAATGGGAGAAATACAGTAGGTAGGTAGGTAGAGGGATAGAGAGAGAAATGTAGGTAGGTAGGTAGGTAGGTAGGTAGGTAGGTAGAGGGATAGAGAGAGAGAGGGAGAAATACAGTAGGTAGGTATGTAGGTAGGTAGAGAGAGAGAGAGGGAGAAATACAGTAGGTAGGTTTGTTGGTTGGTAGGTAGGTAGGTAGGTAGGTAGGTAGGTAGAGGGATAGAGAGAGAGAGGGAGAAATACAGTAGGTAGGTATGTAGGTAGGTAGAGAGAGAGAGGGGGGGAGAAATACAGTAGGTAGGTTGGTAGGTTGGTAGGTTGGTAGGTAGGTAGGTAGGTAGAGGGATAGAGAGAGAGAGGGAGAAATACAGTAGGTAGGTATGTAGGTAGGTAGAGAGAGAGAGAGGGAGAAATACAGTAGGTAGGTTGGTAGGTAGGTAGGTAGGTAGGTAGTTGGTAGAGGGATAGAGAGAGAGAGGGAGAAATACAGTAGGTAGGTATGTAGGTAGGTAGAGAGAGAGAGGGGGGGAGAAATACAGTAGGTAGGTTGGTAGGTTGGTAGGTTGGTAGGTTGGTAGGTTGGTAGGTTGGTAGGTTGGTAGGTTGGTAGGTTGGTAGGTTGGTAGGTAGAGGGATAGAGAGAGAGAGGGAGAAATGCAGTAAGTAAGTAGAGGGATAGAGAGAGAAAGGGAGAAATACAGCAGGTAGGTAGGTAGGTAGGTAGAGGGAGAGAGGGAGAGGGAGAAATACAGTAGTTAGGTAGGTAGAGGGAGAGAGAGGGAGAGGGAGAAATACAGTAGGTAGGTAGGTAGGTAGGTAGGTAGGTAGGTAGGTAGAGGGAGAGAGGGAGAAATACAGTAGGTAGGTAAGTAGGTAGAGGGAGAGAGGGAGAGGGAGAAATACAGTAGTTAGGTAGGTAGAGGGAGAGAGAGGGAGAGGGAGAAATAAAGTAGGTAGGTAGGTAGGTAGGTAGGTAGAGGGAGAGAGGGAGAAATACAGTAGGTAGGTAGGTAGGTAGGTAAGTAGGTAGGTAGGTAGGTAGGTAGGTAGGTAGAGGGATAGAGAGAGGGAGAATTACAGTAGGTAGGTAGAGGGGGCGAGGGAGAAATATGTTAGGTTGGTAGGTAGATTGAGAGAGGGGAGAGGGAGAAATACAGTAGGTAGGTAGGTAGAGGGAAAGAGAGGGAGAAATACAGTAGGTAGGTAGGTAGGTAAGTAGGTAGGTAGGTAGGTAGGTAGAGGGATAGAGAGAGAGTTGGAGAAGTACAGTAGGTAGGTAGAGGGATAGAGAGAGAAAGGGAGAAATACAGTAGGTAGGTAGGTAGAGGGAGAGAGAGGGAGAAATACAGTAGGTAGGTAGGTAAGTAGGTAGGTAGGTAGGTAGGTAGGTAGGTAGAGGGATAGAGGGAGAAATACAGTATGTAGGTAGGTAGGTAGAGGGATAGAGGGAGAAAACAGTAGGTAGGTAGATAGAAGGAGAGAGAGAATGGGAGAAATACAGTAGGTAGGTAGGTAGAGGGATTGAGAGAGAAATGTAGGTATGTAGGTAGGTAGGTAGGTAGCGGGATAGAGAGAGAGAGGGAGAAATACAGTAGGTAGGTTGGTAGGTTGGTAGGTTGGTAGGTAGGTAGGTAGGTAGAGGGATAGAGGGAGAAAAACAGTAGGTAGGTAGGTAGGTAGAGGGATAGAGGGAGAAATACAGCAGGTAGGTAGGTAGAGGGAGAGAGGGAGTGGGAGAAATACAGTAGTTAGGTAGGTAGAGGGAGAGAGAGGGAGAGGGAGAAATACAGTAGGTAGGTAGGTAGGTAGGTAGGTAGGTAGGTAGGTAGGTAGAGGGAGAGAGGGAGAAATACAGTAGGTAGGTAGGTAGGTAGTTAGGTAGGTAGGTAGAGGGATAGAGAGAGAGGGAGAATTACAGTAGGTAGGTAGAGGGAGCGAGGGAGAAATATGTTAGGTAGGTAGGTAGATTGAGAGAGGGAGAGGGAGAAATACAGTAGGTAGGTAGGTAGGTAGGTGGATATAGAGAGAAAGGGAGAAATACAGTAGGTAGGTAGGTAGGTAGGTAGGTAGGTAGGTAGAGGGAGAGAGGGAGAAATACAGTAGGTAGGTAGGTAGGTAGGTAGGTAGGTAGGTAGGTAGGTAGGTAGGTAGGTAGAGGGATACAGAGAGAGGGAGAATTACAGTAGGTAGGTAGAGGGAGCGAGGGAGAAATATGTTAGGTAAGTAGGTAGATTGAGAGAGGGAGAGGGGGAAATACAGTAGGTAGGTAGGTAGAGGGAGAGAGAGGGAGAAATACAGTAGGTAGGTAGGTAGGTAAGTAGGTAGGTAGGTAGGTAGGTAGGTAGAGGGATAGAGAGAGAGTTTGAGAAGCACAGTAGGTAGGTAAAGGGATAGAGGGAGAAAAACAGTAGGTAGGTAGGTAGGTAGAGGGATAGAGGGAGAAAAACAGTAGGTAGGTAGATAGAGGGAGAGAGAGAGAGGGAGAAATACAGTAGGTAGGTAGGTAGGTAGGTAGAGGGATAGAGAGAGAAATACAGTAGGTAGGTAGGTAGGTAGGTAGGTAGAGGGATAGAGAGAGAGAGGGAGAAATACAGTAGGTAGGTGGGTAGGTAGGTAGAGGGATAGAGGGATAAATACAGTAGGTAGGTAGGTAGAGGGATAGAGAGGGAGAGGGAGAAATACAGTAGGTATGTAGGTAGGTAGGTGGATAGAGAGAGAAAGGGAGAAATCAGTAAGGTAGGTAGGTAGAGGGATAGAGGGAGAAATACAGTAGGTAGGTAGTTAGGTAGGTAGGTAGGTAGAGGGATAGAGGGAGAAAAACAGTAGATAGGTAGATAGAGGGAGAGAGAGAGAGGGAGAAATACAGTAGGTAGGTAGGTAGGTAGGTAGGTAGAGGGATAGAGGGAGAAATACAGTAGGTAGGTAGGTAGGTAGGTAGGTAGGTAGGTAGAGGGATTGAGGGAGAAAACAGTAGGTAGGTAGATAGAGGGAGAGAGAGAATGGGAGAAATACAGTAGGTAGGTAGGTAGAGGGATAGAGAGAGAGAGGGAGAAATGCAGTAAGTAGGTAGAGGGATAGAGAGAGAAAGGGAGAAATACAGCAGGTAGGTAGGTAGGTAGAGGGAGAGAGGGAGAGGGAGAAATACAGTAGTTAGGTAGGTAGAGGGAGAGAGAGGGAGAGGGAGAAATACAGTAGGTAGGTAGGTAGGTAGGTAGGTAGAGGGAGAGAGGGAGAAATACAGTAGGTAGGTAGGTAGGTAGGTAGGTAGGTAGGTAGGTAGGTAGCAGGTAGGTAGGTAGAGGGATAGAGAGAGAAGGAGAATTACAGTAGGTAGGTAGAGGGAGCGAGGGAGAAATATGTTAGGTAGGTAGCTAGATTGAGAGAGGGAGAAATACAGTAGGTAGGTTGGTAGGTTGGTAGGTAGGTAGGTAGGTAGGTAGGTAGGTAGGTAGGTAGAGTGATAGAGAGAGAGAGGGAGAAATGCAGTAAGTAGGTAGAGGGATACAGAGAGAAAGGGAGAAATACAGCAGGTAGGTAGGTAGGTAGGTAGAGGGAGAGAGGGAGAAATACTGTAGTTTGGTAGGTAGAGGGAGAGAGGGAGAGGGAGAAATAAAGTCGGTAGGTAGGTAGGTAGGAAGGTAGGTAGAGGGAGAGAGGGAGAAATACAGTAGGTAGGTAGGTAAGTAGGTAGGTAGGTAGGTAGGTAGGTAGGTAGGTAGGTAGGTAGAGGGATAGAGAGAGAGGGAGAATTACAGTAGGTAGGCAGAGCGAGCGAGGGAGAAATATGTTAGGTAGGTAGGTAGATTGAGAGAGGGAGAGGGAGAAATACAGTAGGTAGTTAGGTAGAGGGAGAGAGAGGGAGAAATACAGTAGGTAGGTAGGTAGGTAAGTAGGTAGGTAGGTAGGTAGGTAGGTAGAGGGATAGAGAGAGAAAGGGAGAAATACAGTAGGTAGGTTGGTAGGTTGGTAGGTAGGTAGGTAGGTAGGTAGGTAGGTAGGTAGGTAGAGGGATAGAGGGAGAAATACAGTAGGTAGGTAGGTAGGTAGGTAGAGGGATAGAGGGAGAAAACAGTAGGTAGGTAGATAGAAGGAGAGAGAGAATGGGAGAAATACAGTAGGTAGGTAGGTAGAGGGATAGAGAGAGAAATGTAGGTAGGTAGGTAGGTACGTAGGTAGGTAGGTAGGTAGGTAGGTAGGTAGGTAGAGGGATAGAGAGAGAGAGGGAGAAATACAGTAGGTAGGTAGGTAGGTAGTTAGGTAGGTAGGTAGAGGGATAGAGAGAGAGGGAGAATTACAGTAGGTAGGTAGAGGGAGCGAGGGAGAAATATGTTAGGTAGGTAGGTAGATTGAGAGAGGGAGAGGGAGAAATACAGTAGGTAGGTAGGTAGGTAGGTGGATATAGAGAGAAAGGGAGAAATACAGTAGGTAGGTAGGTAGGTAGGTAGAGGGAGAGAGGGAGAAATACAGTAGGTAGGTAGGTAGGTAGGTAGGTAGGTAGGTAGGTAGAGGGATACAGAGAGAGGGAGAATTACAGTAGGTAGGTAGGTAGGTAAGTAGGTAGGTAGGTAGGTAGGTAGGTAGGTAGAGGGATAGAGAGAGAGTTTGAGAAGCACAGTAGGTAGGTAAAGGGATAGAGGGAGAAAAACAGTAGGTAGGTAGGTAGGTAGAGGGATAGAGAGAGAGAGGGAGAAATACAGTAGGTAGGTATGTAGGTAGGTAGAGAGAGAGAGGGGGGGAGAAATACAGTAGGTAGGTTGGTAGGTTGGTAGGTTGGTAGGTAGGTAGGTAGGTAGAGGGATAGAGAGAGAGAGGGAGAAATACAGTAGGTAGGTATGTAGGTAGGTAGAGAGAGAGAGAGGGAGAAATACAGTAGGTAGGTTGGTAGGTTGGTAGGTTGGTAGGTTGGTAGGTAGGTAGGTTGGTAGGTTGGTAGGTAGAGGGATAGAGAGAGAGAGAGGGAGAAATGCAGTAAGTAAGTAGAGGGATAGAGAGAGAAAGGGAGAAATACAGCAGGTAGGTAGGTAGGTAGGTAGAGGGAGAGAGGGAGAGGGAGAAATACAGTAGTTAGGTAGGTAGAGGGAGAGAGAGAGAGGGAGAAATACAGTAGGTAGGTAGGTAGGTAGGTAGGTAGGTAGAGGGAGAGAGGGAGAAATACAGTAGGTAGGTAAGTAGGTAGAGGGAGAGAGGGAGAGGGAGAAATACAGTAGTTAGGTAGGTAGAGGGAGAGAGAGGGAGAGGGAGAAATAAAGTAGGTAGGTAGGTAGGTAGGTAGGTAGGTAGAGGGAGAGAGGGAGAAATACAGTAGGTAGGTAGGTAGGTAGGTAGGTAGAGGGATAGAGAGAGAGGGAGAATTACAGTAGGTAGGTAGAGGGGGCGAGGGAGACATATGTTAGGTTGGTAGGTAGATTGAGAGAGGGAGAGGGAGAAATACAGTAGGTAGGTAGGTAGAGGGAAAGAGAGGGAGAAATACAGTAGGTAGGTAGGTAGGTAAGTAGGTAGGTAGGTAGGTAGGTAGAGGGATAGAGAGAGAGTTGGAGAAGTACAGTAGGTAGGTAGAGGGATAGAGAGAGAAAGGGAGAAATACAGTAGGTAGGTAGGTAGAGGGAGAGAGAGGGAGAAATACAGTAGGTAGGTAGGTAGGTAAGTAGGTAGGTAGGTAGGTAGGTAGGTAGAGGGATAGAGGGAGAAATACAGTAGGTAGGTAGGTAGGTAGAGGGATAGAGGGAGAAAACAGTAGGTAGGTAGATAGAAGGAGAGAGAGAATGGGAGAAATACAGTAGGTATGTAGGTAGGTAGGTAGGTAGAGGGATAGAGAGAGAGAGGGAGAAATACAGTAGGTAGGTTGGTAGGTTGGTAGGTTGGTAGGTAGGTAGGTAGGTAGAGGGATAGAGAGAGAGAGGGAGAAATGCAGTAAGTAGGTAGAGGGATAGAGAGAGAGGGAGAAATACAGTAGGTAGGTAGGTAGGTAAGTAGGTAGGTAGGTAGGTAGGTAGGTAGAGGGATAGAGGGAGAAAAACAGTAGGTAGGTAGGTAGGTAGAGGGATAGAGGGAGAAATACAGCAGGTAGGTAGGTAGAGGGAGAGAGGGAGAGGGAGAAATACAGTAGTTAGGTAGGTAGAGGGAGAGAGAGGGAGAGGGAGAAATACAGTAGGTAGGTAGGTAGTTAGGTAGGTAGGTAGGTAGGTAGGTAGGTAGGTAGAGGGAGAGAGGGAGAAATACAGTAGGTAGGTAGGTAGGTAGTTAGGTAGGTAGGTAGAGGGATAGAGAGAGAGGGAGAATTACAGTAGGTAGGTAGAGGGAGCGAGGGAGAAATATGTTAGGTAGGTAGGTAGATTGAGAGAGGGAGAGGGAGAAATACAGTAGGTAGGTAGGTAGGTAGGTAGGTAGGTAGGTAGGTAGGTAGGTAGAGGGATACAGAGAGAGGGAGAATTACAGTAGGTAGGTAGAGGGATAGAGGGAGAAAAACAGTAGGTAGGTAGATAGAGGGAGAGAGAGAGAGGGAGAAATACAGTAGGTAGGTAGGTAGGTAGGTAGGTAGAGGGATAGAGAGAGAAATACAGTAGGTAGGTAGGTAGGTAGGTAGGTAGAGGGATAGAGAGAGAGAGGGAGAAATACAGTAGGTAGGTGGGTAGGTAGGTAGAGGGAGAGAGGGAGGGGAGAAATACAGGAGGTAGGTAGGTAGAGGGATAGAGGGATAAATACAGTAGGTAGGTAGGTAGAGGGATAGAGAGGGAGAGGGAGAAATACAGTAGGTATGTAGGTAGGTAGGTGGATAGAGAGAGAAAGGGAGAAATACAGTAAGGTAGGTAGGTAGAGGGATAGAGGGAGAAATACAGTAGGTAGGTAGTTAGGTAGGTAGGTAGGTAGAGGGATAGAGGGAGAAAAATAGTAGATAGGTAGATAGAGGGAGAGAGAGAGAGGGAGAAATACAGTAGGTAGGTAGGTAGGTAGGTAGGTAGAGGGATAGAGGGAGAAATACAGTAGGTAGGTAGGTAGGTAGGTAGGTAGGTAGAGGGATTGAGGGAGAAAACAGTAGGTAGGTAGATAGAGGGAGAGAGAGAATGGGAGAAATACAGTAGGTAGGTAGGTAGAGGGATAGAGAGAGAGAGGGAGAAATGCAGTAAGTAGGTAGAGGGATAGAGAGAGAAAGGGAGAAATACAGCAGGTAGGTAGGTATGTAGGTAGAGGGAGAGAGGGAGAGGGAGAAATACAGTAGTTAGGTAGGTAGAGGGAGAGAGAGGGAGAGGGAGAAATACAGTAGGTAGGTAGGTAGGTAGGTAGGTAGAGGGAGAGAGGGAGAAATACAGTAGGTAGGTAGGTAGGTAGGTAGGTAGGTAGGTAGGTAGGTAGCAGGTAGGTAGGTAGAGGGATAGAGAGAGAAGGAGAATTACAGTAGGTAGGTAGAGGGAGCGAGGGAGAAATATGTTAGGTAGGTAGCTAGATTGAGAGGGAGAAATACAGTAGGTAGGTTGGTAGGTTGGTAGGTAGGTAGGTAGGTAGGTAGGTAGGTAGGTAGGTAGAGTGATAGAGAGAGAGAGGGAGAAATGCAGTAAGTAGGTAGAGGGATACAGAGAGAATGGGAGAAATACAGCAGGTAGGTAGGTAGGTAGGTAGAGGGAGAGAGGGAGAAATACTGTAGTTTGGTAGGTAGAGGGAGAGAGGGAGAGGGAGAAATAAGTTGGTAGGTAGGTAGGTAGGAAGGTAGGTAGAGGGAGAGAGGGAGAAATACAGTAGGTAGGTAGGTAGGTAACTAGGTAGGTAGGTAGGTAGGTAGGTAGGTAGGTAGGTAGGTAGGTAGAGGGATAGAGAGAGAGGGAGAAATACAGTAGGTAGTTAGGTAGAGGGAGAGAGAGGGAGAAATACAGTAGGTAGGTAGGTAGGTAAGTAGGTAGGTAGGTAGGTAGGTAGGTAGAGGGATAGAGAGAGAAATACAGTAGGTAGGTAGGTAGGTAGGTAGAGGGATAGAGGGAGAAAACAGTAGGTAGGTAGATAGAAGGAGAGAGAGAATGGGAGAAATACAGTAGGTAGGTAGGTAGAGGGATAGAGAGAGAAATGTAGGTAGGTAGGTAGGTAGGTAGGTAGGTAGGTAGGTAGGTGGTAGGTAGGGGATAGAGAGAGAGAGGGAGAAATACAGTAGGTAGGTTGGTAGGTTGGTAGGTTGGTAGGTTGGTAGGTAGGTAGGTAGGTAGGTAGAGGGATAGAGAGAGAGAGGAGAAATGCAGTAAGTAGGTAGAGGGATAGAGAGAGAAAGGGAGAAATACAGCAGGTAGGTAGGTAGGTAGGTAGAGGGAGAGAGGGAGAGGGAGAAATACAGTAGGTAGGTAGGTAGAGGGAGAGAGAGGGAGAGGGAGAAATACAGTAGGTAGGTAGGAGGTAGGTAGGTAGGTAGGTAGATAGGTAGGTAGGTAGGTAGAGGGAGAGAGGGAGAAATACAGTAGGTAGGTAGGTAGGTAGGTATGTAGGTAGGTAGGTAGAGGGATAGAGAGAGAGGGAGAATTACAGTGGTAGGTAGAGGGAGCGAGGGAGAAATATGTTAGGTAGGTAGGTAGATTGAGAGAGTGAGAGGGAGAAATACAGTAGGTAGGTAGGTAGAGGGAGAGAGAGGGAGAAATACAGTAGGTAGGTAGGTAGGTAAGTAGGTAGGTAGGTAGGTAGGTAGGTAGGTAAAGGGAGAGAGGGAGAAATACAGTAGGTAGGTAGGTAGGTAGGTAGGTAGGTAGGTAGGTAGAGGGATAGAGAGAGAGGGAGAATTACAGTAGGTAGGTAGAGGGGGTGAGGGAGAAATATGTTAGGTTGGTAGGTAGATTGAGAGAGGGAGAGGGAGAAATACAGTAGTAGGTAGGTAGAGGGAAAGAGAGGGAGAAATACAGTAGGGTAGGTAGGTAGGTAGGTAGGTAGGTAGGTAGGTAGGTAGGTAGAGGGATAGAGAGAGAGTTGGAGAAGTACAGTAGGTAGGTAGAGGGATAGAGAGAGAGAGGGAGAAATGCAGTAAGTAGGTAGAGGGATAGAGAGAGAGGGAGAAATACAGTAGGTAGGTAGGTAGGTAAGTAGGTAGGTAGGTAGGTAGGTAGGTAGGTAGGTAGGTAGGTAGGTAGGTAGAGGGATAGAGGGAGAAAAACAGTAGGTAGGTAGGTAGGTAGAGGGATAGAGGGAGAAATACAGCAGGTAGGTAGGGAGAGGGAGAGAGGGAGAGGGAGAAATACAGTAGTTAGGTAGGTAGAGGGAGAGAGAGGGAGAGGGAGAAATACAGTAGGTAGGTAGGTAGGTAGGTAGGTAGGTAGGTAGGTAGGTAGGTAGGTAGAGGGAGAGAGGGAGAAATACAGTAGGTAGGTAGGTAGGTAGTTAGGTAGGTAGGTAGAGGGATAGAGAGAGAGGGAGAATTACAGTAGGTAGGTAGAGGGAGCGGAGGGAGAAATATGTTAGGTAGGTAGGTAGATTGAGAGAGGGAGAGGGAGAAATACAGTAGGTAGGTAGGTAGGTAGGTGGATATAGAGAGAAAGGGAGAAATACAGTAGGTAGGTAGGTAGGTAGGTAGGTAGAGGGAGAGAGGGAGAAATACAGTAGGTAGGTAGGTAGGTAGGTAGGTAGGTAGGTAGGTAGGTAGGTAGGTAGAGGGATACAGAGAGAGGGAGAATTACAGTAGGTAGGTAGAGGGAGCGAGGGAGAAATATGTTAGGTAGGTAGGTAGATTGAGAGAGGGAGAGGGGGAAATACAGTAGGTAGGTAGGTAGAGGGAGAGAGAGGGAGAAATACAGTAGGTAGGTAGGTAGGTAAGTAGGTAGGTAGGTAGGTAGGTAGGTAGGTAGAGGGATAGAGAGAGAGTTTGAGAAGCACAGTAGGTAGGTAAAGGGATAGAGGGAGAAAAACAGTAGGTAGGTAGGTAGGTAGAGGGATAGAGGGAGAAAAACAGTAGGTAGGTAGATAGAGGGAGAGAGAGAGAGGGAGAAATACAGTAGGTAGGTAGGTAGGTAGGTAGGTAGGTAGAGGGATAGAGAGAGAAATACAGTAGGTAGGTAGGTAGGTAGGTAGGTAGAGGGATAGAGAGAGAGAGGGAGAAATACAGTAGGTAGGTGGGTAGGTAGGTAGAGGGAGAGAGGGAGGGGAGAAATACAGGAGGTAGGTAGGTAGAGGGATAGAGGGATAAATACAGTAGGTAGGTAGGTAGAGGGATAGAGAGGGAGAGGGAGAAATACAGTAGGTATGTAGGTAGGTAGGTGGATAGAGAGAGAAAGGGAGAAATACAGTAAGGTAGGTAGGTAGGTAGGTAGGTAGGTAGAGGGAGAGAGGGAGAGGGAGAAATACAGTAGCTAGGTAGGTAGAGGGATAGAGGGAGAAATACAGTAGGTAGGTAGTTAGGTAGGTAGGTAGGTAGAGGGATAGAGGGAGAAAAACAGTAGATAGGTAGATAGAGGGAGAGAGAGAGAGGGAGAAATACAGTAGGTAGTAGGTAGGTAGGTAGGTAGGTAGAGGGATAGAGGGAGAAATACAGTAGGTAGGTAGGTAGGTAGGTAGGTAGGTAGGTAGGTAGGTAGGTAGGTAGGTGGAGGGATTGAGGGAGAAAAACAGTAGGTAGGTAGATAGAGGGAGAGAGAGAATGGGAGAAATACAGTAGGTAGGTAGGTAGAGGGATAGAGAGAGAGAGGGAGAAATGCAGTAAGTAGGTAGAGGGATAGAGAGAGAAAGGGAGAAATACAGCAGGTAGGTAGGTAGGTAGGTAGAGGGAGAGAGGGAGAGGGAGAAATACAGTAGTTAGGTAGGTAGAGGGAGAGAGAGGGAGAGGGAGAAATACAGTAGGTAGGTAGGTAGGTAGGTAGGTAGAGGGAGAGAGGGGGAAATACAGTAGCTAGGTAGGTAAGTAGGTAGGTAGGTAGGTAGGTAGGTAGGTAGGTAGGTAGGTAGCAGGTAGGTAGGTAGAGGGATAGAGAGAGAAGGAGAATTACAGTAGGTAGGTAGAGGGAGCGAGGGAGAAATATGTTAGAGGTAGGTAGCTAGATTGAGAGAGGGAGAAATACAGTAGGTAGGTTGGTAGGTTGGTTGGTAGGTAGGTAGGTAGGTAGGTAGGTAGGTAGGTAGAGTGATAGAGAGAGAGAGGGAGAAATGCAGTAAGTAGGTAGAGGGATACAGAGAGAAAGGGAGAAATACAGCAGGTAGGTAGGTAGGTAGGTAGAGGGAGAGAGGGAGAAATACTGTAGTTTGGTAGGTAGAGGGAGAGAGGGAGAGGGAGAAATAAAGTTGGTAGGTAGGTAGGTAGGAAGGTAGGTAGAGGGAGAGAGGGAGAAATACAGTAGGTAGGTAGATAGGTAGGTAGGTAGGTAGGTAGGTAGGTAGGTAGGTAGGTAGAGGGATAGAGAGAGAGGGAGAATTACAGTAGGTAGGTAGAGGGAGCGAGGGAGAAATATGTTAGGTAGGTAGGTAGATTGAGAGAGGGAGAGGGAGAAATACAGTAGGTAGTTAGGTAGAGGGAGAGAGAGGGAGAAATACAGTAGGTAGGTAGGTAGGTAAGTAGGTAGGTAGGTAGGTAGGTAGGTAGAGGGATACAGAGAGAAAGGGAGAAATACAGTAGGTAGGTTGGTAGGTTGGTAGGTAGGTAGGTAGGTAGGTAGGTAGGTAGGTAGGTAGGTAGAGGGATAGAGGGAGAAATACAGTAGGTAGGTAGGTAGGTAGAGGGATACAGGGAGAAAACAGTAGGTAGGTAGATAGAAGGAGAGAGAGAATGGGAGAAATACAGTAGGTAGGTAGGTAGAGGGATAGAGAGAGAAATGTAGGTAGGTAGGTAGGTAGGTAGGTAGGTAGGTAGGTAGGTAGGTAGAGGGATAGAGAGAGACAGGGAGAAATACAGTAGGTAGGTTGGTAGGTTGGTAGGTAGGTAGGTAGGTAGGTAGGTAGGTAGGTAGGTAGGTAGAGGGATAGAGAGAGAGAGGGAGAAATGCAGTAAGTAGGTAGAGGGAAAGAGAGAAAAAGGGAGAAATACAGCAGGTAGGTAGGTAGAGGGAGAGAGGGAGAAATACAGTAGGTAGGTAGGTAGGTAGGTAGGTAGGTAGGTAGGTAGGTAGGTAGAGGGATAGAGAGAGAGGGAGAATTACAGTAGGTAGGTAGAGGGAGCGAGGGAGAAATATGTTAGGTAGGTAGGTAGATTGAGAGAGGGAGAGGGAGAAATATAGTAGGTAGGTAGGTAGAGGGAGAGAGAGGGAGAAATATAGTAGGTAGGTAGGTAAGTAGGTAGGTAGGTAGGTAGGTAGGTAGGTAGAGGGATAGAGATAGAGTTGGAGAAGTACAGTAGGTAGGTAGAGGGATAGAGGGAGAAAAACAGTAGGTAGGTAGGTAGGTAGAGGGATAGAGGGAGAAAAACAGTAGGTAGGTAGATAGAGGGAGAGAGAGAGGGAGAAATACAGTAGGTAGGTAGGTAGGTAGGTAGAGGGATAGAGAGAGAAATACAGTAGGTAGGTAGGTAGGTAGTGGGAGAGAGGGAGAGGGAGAAATACAGTAGTTAGGTAGGTAGAGGGAGAGAGAGGGAGAGGGAGAAATACAGTAGGTAGGTAGGTAGGTAGAGGGAGAGAGGGAGGGGAGAAATACAGGAGGTAGGTAGGTAGAGGGATAGAGGGATAGATACAGTAGGTAGATAGGTAGAGGGATAGAGAGAAAGAGGGATACATACAGTAGGTAGGTAGGTAGAGGGAGAGAGAGGGAGAGGGAGAAATACAGTAGGTAGGTAGGTAGGTTGGTGGATAGAGAGAGAAAGGGAGAAATACAGTAGGTAGGTAGGTAGGTAGGTAGGTAGGTAGGTAGGTAGGTAGGTAGGTAGGTAGGTAGGTAGGTCGGTCGGTAGAGGGAGAGAGGGAGAGGGAGAAATACAGTAGGTAGGTAGGTAGAGGGATAGAGGGAGAAATACAGTAGGTAGGTAGTTAGGTAGGTAGGTATGTAGAGGGATAGAGGGAGAAAAACAGTAGATAGGCAGATAGAGGAGAGAGAGAGAGAGGGAGAAATACAGTAGGTAGGTAGGTAGGTAGGTAGGTAGGTAGGTAGGTAGGTAGGTAGGTAGAGGAATAGAGGGAGAAAACAGTAGGTAGGTAGATAGAGGGAGAGAGAGAATGGGAGAAATACAGTAGGTAGGTAGGTATGTATGTAGGTAGAGAGAGAGAGGGAGAAATACAGTAGGTAGGTTGGTAGGTAGGTAGGTAGGTAGGTAGGTAGTTGGTAGAGGGATAGAGAGAGAGAGGGAGAAATACCGTAGGTAGGTATGTAGGTAGGTAGAGAGAGAGAGGGGGGGGAGAAATACAGTAGGTAGGTTGGTAGGTTGGTAGGTTGGTAGGTTGGTAGGTTGGTAGGTAGAGGGATAGAGAGAGAGAGGGAGAAATGCAGTAAGTAAGTAGAGGGATAGAGAGAGAAAGGGAGAAATACAGCAGGTAGGTAGGTAGGTAGGTAGAGGGAGAGAGGGAGAGGGAGAAATACAGTAGTTAGGTAGGTAGAGGGAGAGAGAGGGAGAGGGAGAAATACAGTAGGTAGGTAGGTAGGTAGGTAGGTAGAGGGAGAGAGGGAGAAATACAGTAGGTAGGTAGGTAAGTAGGTAGAGGGAGAGAGGGAGAGGGAGAAATACAGTAGTTAGGTAGGTAGAGGGAGAGAGAGGGAGAGGGAGAAATACAGTAGGTAGGTAGGTAGGTAGAGGGAGAGAGGGAGGGGAGAAATACAGGAGGTAGGTAGGTAGAGGGATAGAGGGATAGATACAGTAGGTAGGTAGGTAGAGGGATAGAGAGAAAGAGGGATACATACAGTAGGTAGGTAGGTAGAGGGAGAGAGAGGGAGAGGGAGAAATAAAGTAGGTAGGTAGGTAGGTAGGTAGGTAGAGGGAGAGAGGGAGAAATACAGTAGGTAGGTAGGTAGGTAGGTAGGTAGGTAGGTAGGTAGGTAGAGGGATAGAGAGAGAGGGAGAATTACAGTAGGTAGGTAGAGGGGGCGAGGGAGAAATATGTTAGGTTGGTAGGTAGATTGAGAGAGGGAGAGGGAGAAATACAGTAGGTAGGTAGGTAGAGGGAAAGAGAGGGAGAAATACAGTAGGTAGGTAGGTAGGTAAGTAGGTAGGTAGGTAGGTAGGTAGGTAGAGGGATAGAGAGAGAGTTGGAGAAGTACAGTAGGTAGGTAGAGGGATAGAGAGAGAGAGGGAGAAATGCAGTAAGTAGGTAGAGGGATAGAGAGAGAGGGAGAAATACAGTAGGTAGGTAGGTAGGTAAGTAGGTAGGTAGGTAGGTAGGTAGAGGGATAGAGGGAGAAAAACAGTAGGTAGGTAGGTAGGTAGAGGGATAGAGGGAGAAATACAGCAGGTAGGTAGGTAGAGGGAGAGAGGGAGAGGGAGAAATACAGTAGTTAGGTAGGTAGAGGGAGAGAGAGGGAGAGGGAGAAATACAGTAGGTAGGTAGGTAGGTAGGTAGGTAGGTAGGTAGGTAGAGGGAGAGAGGGAGAAATACAGTAGGTAGGTAGGTAGGTAGTTAGGTAGGTAGGTAGAGGGATAGAGAGAGAGGGAGAATTACAGTAGGTAGGTAGAGGGAGCGAGGGAGAAATATGTTAGGTAGGTAGGTAGATTGAGAGAGGGAGAGGGAGAAATACAGTAGGTAGGTAGGTAGGTAGGTGGATATAGAGAGAAAGGGAGAAATACAGTAGGTAGGTAGGTAGGTAGGTAGAGGGAGAGAGGGAGAAATACAGTAGGTAGGTAGGTAGGTAGGTAGGTAGGTAGGTAGGTAGGTAGGTAGGTAGGTAGGTAGGTAGGTAGGTAGGTAGGTAGAGGGATACAGAGAGAGGGAGAATTACAGTAGGTAGGTAGAGGGAGCGAGGGAGAAATATGTTAGGTAGGTAGGTAGATTGAGAGAGGGAGAGGGGGAAATACAGTAGGTAGGTAGGTAGAGGGAGAGAGAGGGAGAAATACAGTAGGTAGGTAGGTAGGTAAGTAGGTAGGTAGGTAGGTAGGTAGGTAGAGGGATAGAGAGAGAGTTTGAGAAGCACAGTAGGTAGGTAAAGGGATAGAGGGAGAAAAACAGTAGGTAGGTAGGTAGGTAGAGGGATAGAGGGAGAAAAACAGTAGGTAGGTAGATAGAGGGAGAGAGAGAGAGGGAGAAATTCAGTAGGTAGGTAGGTAGGTAGGTAGGTAGGTAGGTAGAGGGATAGAGAGAGAAATACAGTAGGTAGGTAGGTAGGTAGGTAGGTAGAGGGATAGAGAGAGAGAGGGAGAAATACAGTAGGTAGGTGGGTAGGTAGGTAGAGGGAGAGAGGAAGGGGAGAAATACAGGAGGTAGGTAGGTAGAGGGATAGAGGGATAAATACAGTAGGTAGGTAGGTAGAGGGATAGAGAGGGAGAGGGAGAAATACAGTAGGTATGTAGGTAGGTAGGTGGATAGAGAGAGAAAGGGAGAAATACAGTAAGGTAGGTAGGTAGGTAGGTAGGTAGGTAGGTAGGTAGAGGGAGAGAGGGAGAGGGAGAAATACAGTAGCTAGGTAGGTAGAGGGATAGAGGGAGAAATACAGTAGGTAGGTAGTTAGGTAAGTAGGTAGGTAGAGGGATAGAGGGAGAAAAACAGTAGATAGGTAGATAGAGGGAGAGAGAGAGGGAGAAATACAGTAGGTAGGTAGGTAGGTAGGTAGGTAGAGGGATAGAGGGAGAAATACAGTAGGTAGGTAGGTAGGTAGGTAGGTAGGTAGGTAGGTAGGTAGAGGGATTGAGGGAGAAAACAGTAGGTAGGTAGATAGAGGGAGAGAGAGAATGGGAGAAATACAGTAGGTAGGTAGGTAGAGGGATAGAGAGAGAGAGGGAGAAATGCAGTAAGTAGGTAGAGGGATAGAGAGAGAAAGGGAGAAATACAGCAGGTAGGTAGGTAGGTAGGTAGAGGGAGAGAGGGAGAGGGAGAAATACAGTAGTTAGGTAGGTAGAGGGAGAGAGAGGGAGAGGGAGAAATACAGTAGGTAGGTAGGTAGGGTAGGTAGGTAGGTAGAGGGGGAGAGGGAGAAATACAGTAGCTAGGTAGGTAAGTAGGTAGGTAGGTAGGTAGGTAGGTAGGTAGGTAGCAGGTAGGTAGGTAGAGGGATAGAGAGAGAAGGAGAATTACAGTAGGTAGGTAGAGGGAGCGAGGGAGAAATATGTTAGGTAGGTAGCTAGATTGAGAGAGGGAGAAATACAGTAGGTAGGTTGGTAGGTTGGTAGGTAGGTAGGTAGGTAGGTAGGTAGGTAGGTAGGTAGGTAGAGTGATAGAGAGAGAGAGGGAGAAATGCAGTAAGTAGGTAGAGGGATACAGAGAGAAAGGGAGAAATACAGCAGGTAGGTAGGTAGGTAGGTAGAGGGAGAGGGAGAAATACTGTAGTTTGGTAGGTAGAGGGAGAGAGGGAGAGGAAGAAATAAAGTTGGTAGGTAGGTAGGTAGGTAGAAGGTAGGTAGAGGGAGAGAGGGAGAAATACAGTAGGTAGGTAGGTAGGTAGGTAGGTAGGTAGGTAGGTAGGTAGGTAGGTAGAGGGATAGAGAGAGAGGGAGAATTACAGTAGGTAGGTAGAGGGAGCGAGGGAGAAATATGTTAGGTAGGTAGGTAGATTGAGAGAGGGAGAGGGAGAAATACAGTAGGTAGTTAGGTAGAGGGAGAGAGAGGGAGAAATACAGTAGGTAGGTAGGTAGGTAAGTAGGTAGGTAGGTAGGTAGGTAGGTAGAGGGATACAGAGAGAAAGGGAGAAATACAGTAGGTAGGTTGGTAGGTTGGTAGGTAGGTAGGTAGGTAGGTAGGTAGGTAGGTAGGTAGGTAGGTAGAGGGATAGAGGGAGAAATACAGTAGGTAGGTAGGTAGGTAGAGGGATACAGGGAGAAAACAGTAGGTAGGTAGATAGAAGGAGAGAGAGAATGGGAGAAATACAGTAGGTAGGTAGGTAGAGGGATAGAGAGAGAAATGTGGTAGGTAGGTAGGTAGGTAGGTAGGTAGAGGGATAGAGAGAGACAGGGAGAAATACAGTAGGTAGGTTGGTAGGTTGGTAGGTAGGTAGGTAGGTAGGTAGGTAGAGGGATAGAGAGAGAGAGGGAGAAATGCAGTAAGTAGGTAGAGGGAAAGAGAGAAAAAGGAGAAATACAGCAGGTAGGTAGGTAGAGGGAGAGAGGGAGAAATACAGTAGGTAGGTAGGTAGGTAGGTAGGTAGGTAGGTAGGTAGAGGGATAGAGAGAGAGGGAGAATTACAGTAGGTAGGTAGAGGGAGCGAGGGAGAAATATGTTAGGTAGGTAGGTAGATTGAGAGGGAGAGGGAGAAATACAGTAGGTAGGTAGGTAGAGGGAAAGAGAGGGAGAAATACAGTAGGTAGGTAGGTAGGTAAGTAGGTAGGTAGGTAGAGGGATAGAGAGAGAGTTGGAGAAGTACAGTAGGTAGGTAGAGGGATAGAGAGAGAAAGGGAGAAATACAGTAGGTAGGTAGGTAGAGGAGAGAGAGGGAGAAATACAGTAGGTAGGTAGGTAGGTAAGTAGGTAGGTAGGTAGGTAGGTAGAGGGATAGAGGGAGAAATACAGTAGGTAGGTAGGTAGGTAGAGGGATAGAGGGAGAAAACAGTAGGTAGGTAGATAGAAGGAGAGAGAGAATGGGAGAAATACAGTAGGTAGGTAGGTAGAGGGATAGAGAGAGAAATGTAGGTAGGTAGGTAGGTAGGTAGGTAGGTAGGTAGGTAGGTAGAGGGATAGAGAGAGAGAGGGAGAAATACAGTAGGTAGGTTGGTAGGTTGGTAGGTTGGTAGGTTGGTAGGTAGGTAGGTAGGTAGGTAGGTAGAGGGAGAGAGGGAGAAATACAGTAGGTAGGTAGGTAGGTAGGTAGGTAGGTAGGTAGGTAGGTAGGTAGAGGGATAGAGAGAGAGGGATAATTACAGTAGGTAGGTAGAGGGAGCGAGGGAGAAATATGTTAGGTAGGTAGGTAGATTGAGAGAGGGAGAGGGAGAAATACAGTAGGTAGGTAGATAGATTGAGAGAGAGGGAGAAATACAGTAGGTAGGTAGGTAGGTAGGTAGGTAGGTAGAGGGATAGAGAGAGAAATACAGTAGGTAGGTAGGTAGGTAGGTAGGTAGGTAGGTAGGTAGGTATGTAGATAGAGGGATAGAGAGAGAGAGGGAGAAATACAGTAGGTAGGTGGGTAGGTAGGTAGAGGGAGAGAGGGAGGGGAGAAATACAGGAGGTAGGTAGGTAGAGGGAAAGAGGGATAAATACAGTAGGTAGGTAGGTAGGTAGAGGGATAGAGAGGGAGAGGGAGAAATACAGTAGGTAGGTAGGTAGGTAGGTAGGTGGATAGAGAGAGAAAGGGAGAAATACAGTAGGTAGGTAGGTAGGTAAGTAGGTAGGTAGGTAGAGGGAGAGAGGGAGAAATACAGTAGGTAGGTAGGTAGGTAGGTAGAGGGATAGAGAGAGAGGGAGAATTACAGTAGGTAGGTAGAGGGAGCGAGGGAGAAATATGTTAGGTAGGTAGGTAGATTGAGAGAGGGAGAGGGAGAAATACAGTAGGTAGGTAGGTAGAGGGAGAGAGAGGGAGAAATACAGTAGGTAGGTAGGTAGGTAAGTAGGTAGGTAGGTAGGTAGGTAGGTAGGTAGAGGGATAGAGAGAGAGTTGGAGAAGCACAGTAGGTAGGTAGGGGGATAGAGGGAGAAAAACAGTAGGTAGGTAGGTAGGTAGAGGGGTAGAGGGAGAAAAACAGTAGGTAGGTAGATAGAGGGGGAGAGAGAGAGTTGGAGAAGCACAGTAGGTAGGTAGAGGGATAGAGGGAGAAAAACAGTAGGTAGGTAGGTAGGTAGAGGGATAGAGAGAGAAATACAGTAGGTAGGTAGGTAGGTAGGTAGAGGGATAGAGAGAGAGAGGGAGAAATACAGTAGGTAGGTGGGTAGGTAGGTAGAGGGAGAGAGGGAGGGGAGAAATACAGGAGGTAGGTAGGTAGAGGGATAGAGGGATAAATACAATAGGTAGGTAGGTAGAGGGATAGAGAGGGAGAGGGAGAAATACAGTAGGTATGTAGGTAGGTAGGTGGATAGAGAGAGAAAGGGAGAAATACAGTAAGGTAGGTAGGTAGGTAGGTAGGTAGGTAGGTAGGTAGGTAGGTAGGTAGGTAGGTAGGTAGAGGGAGAGAGGAGAGAGGGAGAGGGAGAAATACAGTAGCTAGGTAGGTAGAGGGAGAGAGGGAGAAATACAGTAGGTAGGTAGTTAGGTAGGTAGGTAGGTAGAGGGATAGAGGGAGAAAAACAGTAGATAGGTAGATAGAGGGAGAGAGAGAGAGGGAGAAATACAGTAGTTAGGTAGGTAGGTAGGTAGGTAGGTAGGTAGGTAGGTAGGTAGGTAGGTAGAGGGATAGAGGGAGAAATACAGTAGGTAGGTAGGTAGGTAGGTAGGTAGAGGGATAGAGGGAGAAAACAGTAGGTAGGTAGATAGAGGGAGAGAGAGAATGGGAGAAATACAGTAGGTAGGTAGGTAGAGGGATAGAGAGAGAGAGGGAGAAATGCAGTAAGTAGGTAGAGGGATAGAGAGAGAAAGGGAGAAATACAGCAGGTAGATAGGTAGGTAGGTAGAGGGAGAGAGGGAGAGGGAGAAATACAGTAGTTAGGTAGGTAGAGGGAGAGAGAGGGAGAGGGAGAAATACAGTAGGTAGGTAGGTAGGTAGGTAGGTAGAGGGAGAGAGGGAGAAATACAGTAGCTAGGTAGGTAAGTAGGTAGGTAGGTAGGTAAGTAGGTAAGTAGGTAGGTAGGTAGGTAGGTAGGTAGGTAGGTAGGTAGAGGGATACAGAGAGAGGGAGAATTACAGTAGGTAGGTAGAGGGAGCGAGGGAGAAATATGTTAGGTAGGTAGGTAGATTGAGAGAGGGAGAGGGGGAAATACAGTAGGTAGGTAGGTAGAGGGAGAGAGAGGGAGAAATACAGTAGGTAGGTAGGTAGGTAAGTAGGTAGGTAGGTAGGTAGGTAGGTAGGTAGAGGGATAGAGAGAGAGTTTGAGAAGCACAGTAGGTAGGTAAAGGGATAGAGGGAGAAAAACAGTAGGTAGGTAGGTAGGTAGAGGGATAGAGGGAGAAAAACAGTAGGTAGGTAGATAGAGGGAGAGAGAGAGAGGGAGAAATTCAGTAGGTAGGTAGGTAGGTAGGTAGGTAGGTAGGTAGGTAGGTAGAGGGATAGAGAGAGAAATACAGTAGGTAGGTAGGTAGGTAGGTAGGTAGAGGGATAGAGAGAGAGAGGGAGAAATACAGTAGGTAGGTGGGTAGGTAGGTAGAGGGAGAGAGGAAGGGGAGAAATACAGGAGGTAGGTAGGTAGAGGGATAGAGGGATAAATACAGTAGGTAGGTAGGTAGAGGGATAGAGAGGGAGAGGGAGAAATACAGTAGGTATGTAGGTAGGTAGGTGGATAGAGAGAGAAAGGGAGAAATACAGTAAGGTAGGTAGGTAGGTAGGTAGGTAGGTAGAGGGAGAGAGGGAGAGGGAGAAATACAGTAGCTAGGTAGGTAGAGGGATAGAGGGAGAAATACAGTAGGTAGGTAGTTAGGTAAGTAGGTAGGTAGAGGGATAGAGGGAGAAAAACAGTAGATAGGTAGATAGAGGGAGAGAGAGAGGGAGAAATACAGTAGGTAGGTAGGTAGGTAGGTAGAGGGATAGAGGGAGAAATACAGTAGGTAGGTAGGTAGGTAGGTAGGTAGGTAGGTAGGTAGGTAGGTAGAGGGATTGAGGGAGAAAACAGTAGGTAGGTAGATAGAGGGAGAGAGAGAATGGGAGAAATACAGTAGGTAGGTAGGTAGAGGGATAGAGAGAGAGAGGGAGAAATGCAGTAAGTAGGTAGAGGGATAGAGAGAGAAAGGGAGAAATACAGCAGGTAGGTAGGTAGGTAGGTAGAGGGAGAGAGGGAGAGGGAGAAATACAGTAGTTAGGTAGGTAGAGGGAGAGAGAGGGAGAGGGAGAAATACAGTAGGTAGGTAGGTAGGTAGGTAGGTAGGTAGAGGGGGAGAGGGAGAAATACAGTAGCTAGGTAGGTAAGTAGGTAGGTAGGTAGGTAGGTAGGTAGCAGGTAGGTAGGTAGAGGGATAGAGAGAGAAGGAGAATTACAGTAGGTAGGTAGAGGGAGCGAGGGAGAAATATGTTAGGTAGGTAGCTAGATTGAGAGAGGGAGAAATACAGTAGGTAGGTTGGTAGGTTGGTAGGTAGGTAGGTAGGTAGGTAGGTAGGTAGGTAGGTAGAGTGATAGAGAGAGAGAGGGAGAAATGCAGTAAGTAGGTAGAGGGATACAGAGAGAAAGGGAGAAATACAGCAGGTAGGTAGGTAGGTAGGTAGAGGGAGAGGGAGAAATACTGTAGTTTGGTAGGTAGAGGGAGAGAGGGAGAGGAAGAAATAAAGTTGGTAGGTAGGTAGGTAGGAAGGTAGGTAGAGGGAGAGAGGGAGAAATACAGTAGGTAGGTAGGTAGGTAGGTAGGTAGGTAGGTAGGTAGGTAGGTAGGTAGAGGGATAGAGAGAGAGGGAGAATTACAGTAGGTAGGTAGAGGGAGCGAGGGAGAAATATGTTAGGTAGGTAGGTAGATTGAGAGAGGGAGAGGGAGAAATACAGTAGGTAGTTAGGTAGAGGGAGAGAGAGGGAGAAATACAGTAGGTAGGTAGGTAGGTAAGTAGGTAGGTAGGTAGGTAGGTAGGTAGAGGGATACAGAGAGAAAGGGAGAAATACAGTAGGTAGGTTGGTAGGTTGGTAGGTAGGTAGGTAGGTAGGTAGGTAGGTAGGTAGGTAGGTAGGTAGGTAGAGGGATAGAGGGAGAAATACAGTAGGTAGGTAGGTAGGTAGAGGGATACAGGGAGAAAACAGTAGGTAGGTAGATAGAAGGAGAGAGAGAATGGGAGAAATACAGTAGGTAGGTAGGTAGAGGGATAGAGAGAGAAATGTAGGTAGGTAGGTAGGTAGGTAGGTAGGTAGGTAGGTAGAGGGATAGAGAGAGACAGGGAGAAATACAGTAGGTAGGTTGGTAGGTTGGTAGGTAGGTAGGTAGGTAGGTAGGTAGAGGGATAGAGAGAGAGAGGGAGAAATGCAGTAAGTAGGTAGAGGGAAAGAGAGAAAAAGGGAGAAATACAGCAGGTAGGTAGGTAGAGGGAGAGAGGGAGAAATACAGTAGGTAGGTAGGTAGGTAGGTAGGTAGGTAGGTAGGTAGAGGGATAGAGAGAGAGGGAGAATTACAGTAGGTAGGTAGAGGGAGCGAGGGAGAAATATGTTAGGTAGGTAGGTAGATTGAGAGAGGGAGAGGGAGAAATACAGTAGGTAGGTAGGTAGAGGGAGAGAGAGGGAGAAATACAGTAGGTAGGTAGGTAGGTAAGTAGGTAGGTAGGTAGAGGGATAGAGAGAGAGTTGGAGAAGTACAGTAGGTAGGTAGAGGGATAGAGAGAGAAAGGGAGAAATACAGTAGGTAGGTAGGTAGAGGGAGAGAGAGGGAGAAATACAGTAGGTAGGTAGGTAGGTAAGTAGGTAGGTAGGTAGGTAGGTAGGTAGAGGGATAGAGGGAGAAATACAGTAGGTAGGTAGGTAGGTAGAGGGATAGAGGGAGAAAACAGTAGGTAGGTAGATAGAAGGAGAGAGAGAATGGGAGAAATACAGTAGGTAGGTAGGTAGAGGGATAGAGAGAGAAATGTAGGTAGGTAGGTAGGTAGGTAGGTAGGTAGGTAGGTAGGTAGGTAGGTAGAGGGATAGAGAGAGACAGGGAGAAATACAGTAGGTAGGTTGGTAGGTTGGTAGGTTGGTAGGTTGGTAGGTAGGTAGGTAGGTAGGTAGAGGGATAGAGAGAAAAAGGGAGAAATACAGCAGGTAGGTAGGTAGAGGGAGAGAGGGAGAGGGAGAAATACAGTAGTTAGGTAGGTAGAGGGAGAGGGAGAAATACAGTAGGTAGGTAGGTAGGTAGGTAGGTAGGTAGAGGGATAGAGAGAGAGTTGGAGAAGTACAGTAGGTAGGTAGAGGGAGAGAGAGGGAGAAATACAGTAGGTAGGTAGGTAGGTAAGTAGGTAGGTAGGTAGGTAGGTAGGTAGGTAGGTAGGTAGAGGGATAGAGGGAGAAATACAGTAGGTAGGTAGGTAGGTAGGTAGAGGGATAGAGGGAGAAAACAGTAGGTAGGTAGATAGAAGGAGAGAGAGAATGGGAGAAATACAGTAGGTAGGTAGGTAGAGGGATAGAGAGAGAAATGTAGGTAGGTAGGTAGGTAGGTAGGTAGGTAGGTAGGTAGGTAGCAGGTAGGTAGGTAGAGGGATAGAGAGAGAGGGAGAATTACAGTAGGTAGGTAGAGGGAGCGAGGGAGAAATATGTTAGGTAGGTAGCTAGATTGAGAGAGGGAGAAATACAGTAGGTAGTTTGGTAGGTAGGTAGGTAGGTAGGTAGGTAGGTAGGTAGGTAGGTAGGTAGGTAGGTAGAGTGATAGAGAGAGAGAGGGAGAAATGCAGTAAGTAGGTAGAGGGATAGAGAGAGAAAGGGAGAAATACAGCAGGTAGGTAGGTAGGTAGGTAGAGGGAGAGAGGGAGAAATACTGTAGTTTGGTAGGTAGAGGGAGAGAGGGAGAGGGAGAAATAAAGTTGGTAGGTAGGTAGGTAGGAAGGTAGGTAGAGGGAGAGAGGGAGAAATACAGTAGGTAGGTAGGTAAGTAGGTAGGTAGGTAGGTAGGTAGGTAGGTAGGTAGGTAGGTAGGTAGGTAGAGGGATAGAGAGAGAGGGAGAATTACAGTAGGTAGGTAGAGGGAGCGAGGGAGAAATATGTTAGGTAGGTAGGTAGATTGAGAGAGGGAGAGGGAGAAATACAGTAGGTAGGTAGGTAGAGGGAGAGAGAGGGAGAAATACAGTAAGTAGGTAGGTAGGTAAGTAGGTAGGTAGGTAGAGGGATAGAGAGAGAGTTGGAGAAGTACAGTAGGTAGGTAGAGGGATAGAGAGAGAAAGGGAGAAATACAGTAGGTAGGTAGAGGGAGAGAGAGGGAGAAATACAGTAGGTAGGTAGGTAGGTAAGTAGGTAGGTAGGTAGGTAGGTAGGTAGGTAGAGGGATAGAGGGAGAAATACAGTAGGTAGGTAGGTAGGTAGAGGGATAGAGGGAGAAAACAGTAGGTAGGTAGATAGAAGGAGAGAGAGAATGGGAGAAATACAGTAGGTAGGTAGGTAGAGGGATAGAGAGAGAAATGTAGGTAGGTAGGTAGGTAGGTAGGTAGGTAGGTAGAGGGATAGAGAGAGACAGGGAGAAATACAGTAGGTAGGTTGGTAGGTTGGTAGGTAGGTAGGTAGGTAGGTAGGTAGAGGGATAGAGAGAAAAAGGGAGAAATACAGCAGGCAGGTAGGTAGAGGGAGAGAGGGAGAGGGAGAAATACAGTAGTTAGGTAGGTAGAGGGAGAGGGAGAAATACAGTAGGTAGGTAGGTAGGTAGGTAGGTAGGTAGGTAGGTAGGTAGAGGGATAGAGAGAGAGAGTTGGAGAAGTACAGTAGGTAGGTAGAGGGAGAGAGAGGGAGAAATACAGTAGGTAGGTAGGTAGGTAGGTAGGTAGGTAGGTAGGTAGGTAGGTAGGTAGGTAGGTAGGTAGAGGGATAGAGAGAGAGTTGGAGAAGTACAGTAGGTAGGTAGAGGGATAGAGGGAGAAATACAGTAGGTAGGTAGGTAGGTAGGTAGAGGGATAGAGGGAGAAAACAGTAGGTAGGTAGATAGAAGGAGAGAGAGAATGGGAGAAATACAGTAGGTAGGTAGGTAGAGGGATAGAGAGAGAAATGTAGGTAGGTAGGTAGGTAGGTAGGTAGGTAGAGGGATAGAGAGAGACAGGGAGAAATACAGCAGGTAGGTAGGTAGAGGGAGAGAGGGAGAGGGAGAAATACAGTAGTTAGGTAGGTAGAGGGAGAGAGAGGGAGAGGGAGAAATACAGTAGGTAGGTAGGTAGGTAGGTAGGTAGGTAGGTAGAGGGATAGAGGGAGAAAAACAGTAGATAGGTAGATAGAGGGAGAGAGAGAGAGGGAGAAATACAGTAGTTAGGTAGGTAGGTAGGTAGGTAGGTAGGTAGGTAGGTAGGTAGGTAGGTAGAGGGATAGAGGGAGAAATACAGTAGGTAGGTAGGTAGGTAGGTAGGTAGAGGGATAGAGGGAGAAAACAGTAGGTAGGTAGATAGAGGGAGAGAGAGAATGGGAGAAATACAGTAGGTAGGTAGGTAGAGGGATAGAGAGAGAGAGGGAGAAATGCAGTAAGTAGGTAGAGGGATAGAGAGAGAAAGGGAGAAATACAGCAGGTAGATAGGTAGGTAGGTAGAGGGAGAGAGGGAGAGGGAGAAATACAGTAGTTAGGTAGGTAGAGGGAGAGAGAGGGAGAGGGAGAAATACAGTAGGTAGGTAGGTAGGTAGGTAGGTAGAGGGAGAGAGGGAGAAATACAGTAGCTAGGTAGGTAAGTAGGTAGGTAGGTAGGTAAGTAGGTAAGTAGGTAGGTAGGTAGGTAGGTAGGTAGGTAGGTAGGTAGAGGGATAGAGAGAGAGGGAGAATTACAGTAGGTAGGTAGAGGGAGCGAGGGAGAAATATGTTAGGTAGGTAGGTAGATTGAGAGAGGGAGAGGGAGAAATACAGTAGGTAGGTAGGTAGAGGATGAGAGAGGGAGAAATACAGTAGGTAGGTAGGTAGGTAAGTAGGTAGGTAGGTAGAGGGATAGAGAGAGAGTTGGAGAAGTACAGTAGGTAGGTAGAGGGATAGAGAGAGAAAGGGAGAAATACAGTAGGTAGGTAGGTAGAGGGAGAGAGAGGGAGAAATACAGTAGGTAGGTAGGTAGGTAAGTAGGTAGGTAGGTAGGTAGGTAGGTAGGTAGAGGGATAGAGGGAGAAATACAGTAGGTAGGTAGGTAGGTAGAGGGATAGAGGGAGAAAACAGTAGGTAGGTAGATAGAAGGAGAGAGAGAATGGGAGAAATACAGTAGGTAGGTAGGTAGAGGGATAGAGAGAGAAATGTAGGTAGGTAGGTAGGTAGGTAGGTAGGTAGGTAGGTAGGTAGGTAGGTAGGTAGAGGGATAGAGAGAGACAGGGAGAAATACAGTAGGTAGGTTGGTAGGTTGGTAGGTTGGTAGGTAGGTAGGTAGGTAGGTAGGTAGGTAGAGGGATAGAGAGAAAAAGGGAGAAATACAGCAGGTAGGTAGGTAGAGGGAGAGAGGGAGAGGGAGAAATACAGTAGTTAGGTAGGTAGAGGGAGAGGGAGAAATACAGTAGGTAGGTAGGTAGGTAGGTAGGTAGGTAGGTAGGTAGGTAGAGGGATAGAGAGAGAGTTGGAGAAGTACAGTAGGTAGGTAGAGGGAGAGAGAGGGAGAAATACAGTAGGTAGGTAGGTAGGTAAGTAGGTAGGTAGGTAGGTAGGTAGGTAGGTAGGTAGGTAGGTAGAGGGATAGAGGGAGAAATACAGTAGGTAGGTAGGTAGGTAGGTAGGTAGAGGGATAGAGGGAGAAAACAGTAGGTAGGTAGATAGAAGGAGAGAGAGAATGGGAGAAATACAGTAGGTAGGTAGGTAGAGGGATAGAGAGAGAAATGTAGGTAGGTAGGTAGGTAGGTAGGTAGGTAGGTAGCAGGTAGGTAGGTAGAGGGATAGAGAGAGAGGGAGAATTACAGTAGGTAGGTAGAGGGAGCGAGGGAGAAATATGTTAGGTAGGTAGCTAGATTGAGAGAGGGAGAAATACAGTAGGTAGGTTGGTAGGTAGGTAGGTAGGTAGGTAGGTAGGTAGGTAGGTAGGTAGGTAGGTAGAGTGATAGAGAGAGAGAGGGAGAAATGCAGTAAGTAGGTAGAGGGATAGAGAGAGAAAGGGAGAAATACAGCAGGTAGGTAGGTAGGTAGGTAGAGGGAGAGAGGGAGAAATACTGTAGTTTGGTAGGTAGAGGGAGAGAGGGAGAGGGAGAAATAAAGTTGGTAGGTAGGTAGGTAGGAAGGTAGGTAGAGGGAGAGAGGGAGAAATACAGTAGGTAGGTAGGTAGGTAGGTAGGTAGGTAGGTAGGTAGGTAGGTAGGTAGGTAGAGGGATAGAGAGAGAGGGAGAATTACAGTAGGTAGGTAGAGGGAGCGAGGGAGAAATATGTTAGGTAGGTAGGTAGATTGAGAGAGGGAGAGGGAGAAATACAGTAGGTAGGTAGGTAGAGGGAGAGAGAGGGAGAAATACAGTAAGTAGGTAGGTAGGTAAGTAGGTAGGTAGGAAGAGGGATAGAGAGAGAGTTGGAGAAGTACAGTAGGTAGGTAGAGGGATAGAGAGAGAAAGGGAGAAATACAGTAGGTAGGTAGAGGGAGAGAGAGGGAGAAATACAGTAGGTAGGTAGGTAGGTAAGTAGGTAGGTAGGTAGGTAGGTAGGTAGGTAGAGGGATAGAGGGAGAAATACAGTAGGTAGGTAGGTAGGTAGAGGGATAGAGGGAGAAAACAGTAGGTAGGTAGATAGAAGGAGAGAGAGAATGGGAGAAATACAGTAGGTAGGTAGGTAGAGGGATAGAGAGAGAAATGTAGGTAGGTAGGTAGGTAGGTAGGTAGGTAGGTAGGTAGGTAGGTAGGTAGGTAGGTAGAGGGATAGAGAGAGACAGGGAGAAATACAGTAGGTAGGTTGGTAGGTTGGTAGGTAGGTAGGTAGGTAGGTAGGTAGAGGGATAGAGAGAAAAAGGGAGAAATACAGCAGGTAGGTAGGTAGAGGGAGAGAGGGAGAGGGAGAAATACAGTAGTTAGGTAGGTAGAGGGAGAGGGAGAAATACAGTAGGTAGGTAGGTAGGTAGGTAGGTAGGTAGGTAGGTAGGTAGGTAGGTAGGTAGAGGGATAGAGAGAGAGTTGGAGAAGTACAGTAGGTAGGTAGAGGGAGAGAGAGGGAGAAATACAGTAGGTAGGTAGGTAGGTAGGTAGGTAGGTAGGTAGGTAGGTAGGTAGGTAGGTAGGTAGAGGGATAGAGGGAGAAATACAGTAGGTAGGTAGGTAGGTAGGTAGAGGGATAGAGGGAGAAAACAGTAGGTAGGTAGATAGAAGGAGAGAGAGAATGGGAGAAATACAGTAGGTAGGTAGGTAGAGGGATAGAGAGAGAAATGTAGGTAGGTAGGTAGGTAGGTAGGTAGGTAGGTAGAAGGATAGAGAGAGACAGGGAGAAATACAGCAGGTAGGTAGGTAGAGGGAGAGAGGGAGAGGGAGAAATACAGTAGTTAGGTAGGTAGAGGGAGAGAGAGGGAGAGGGAGAAATACAGTAGGTAGGTAGGTAGGTAGGTAGGTAGGTAGGTAGGTAGGTAGAGGGAGAGAGGGAGAAATACAGTAGGTAGGTAGGTAGGTAGGTAGGTAGGTAGAGGGATAGAGAGAGAGGGAGAATTACAGTAGGTAGGTAGAGGGAGCGAGGGAGAAATATGTTAGGTAGGTAGGTAGATTGAGAGAGGGAGAGGGAGAAATACAGTAGGTAGGTAGGTAGGTAGGTAGGTAGGTAGGTAGGTAGGTAGGTAGGTAGGTAGGTAGGTAGAGGGATAGAGAGAGAGAGGGAGAAATGCAGTAAGTAGGTAGAGGAATAGAGAGAAAAAGGGAGAAATACAGCAGGTAGGTAGGTAGAGGGAGAGAGGGAGAGGGAGAATTACAGTAGGTAGGTAGAGGGAGCGAGGGAGAAATATGTTAGGTAGGTAGCTAGATTGAGAGAGGGAGAAATACAGTAGGTAGGTTGGTAGGTAGGTAGGTAGGTAGGTAGGTAGCAGGTAGGTAGGTAGAGGGATAGAGAGAGAGGGAGAATTACAGTAGGTAGGTAGAGGGAGCGAGGGAGAAATATGTTAGGTAGGTAGCTAGATTGAGAGAGGGAGAAATACAGTAGGTAGGTTGGTAGGTAGGTAGGTAGGTAGGTAGGTAGGTAGGTAGGTAGGTAGGTAGGTAGAGTGATAGAGAGAGAGAGGGAGAAATGCAGTAAGTAGGTAGAGGGATAGAGAGAGAAAGGGAGAAATACAGCAGGTAGGTAGGTAGGTAGGTAGAGGGAGAGAGGGAGAAATACTGTAGTTTGGTAGGTAGAGGGAGAGAGGGAGAGGGAGAAATAAAGTTGGTAGGTAGGTAGGTAGGAAGGTAGGTAGAGGGAGAGAGGGAGAAATACAGTAGGTAGGTAGGTAAGTAGGTAGGTAGGTAGGTAGGTAGGTAGGTAGGTATGTAGGTAGGTAGAGGGATAGAGAGAGAGGGAGAATTACAGTAGGTAGGTAGAGGGAGCGAGGGAGAAATATGTTAGGTAGGTAGGTAGATTGAGAGAGGGAGAGGGAGAAATACAGTAGGTAGGTAGGTAGAGGGAGAGAGAGGGAGAAATACAGTAGGTAGGTAGGTAGGTAAGTAGGTAGGTAGGTAGAGGGATAGAGAGAGAGTTGGAGAAGTACAGTAGGTAGGTAGAGGGAAAGAGAGAGAAAGGGAGAAATACAGTAGGTAGGTAGGTAGAGGAAGAGAGAGGGAGAAATACAGTAGGTAGGTAGGTAGGTAAGTAGGTAGGTAGGTAGGTAGGTAGGTAGAGGGATAGAGGGAGAAATACAGTAGGTAGGTAGGTAGGTAGAGGGATAGAGGGAGAAAACAGTAGGTAGGTAGATAGAAGGAGAGAGAGAATGGGAGAAATACAGTAGGTAGGTAGGTAGAGGGATAGAGAGAGAAATGTAGGTAGGTAGGTAGGTAGGTAGGTAGGTAGGTAGGTAGGTAGGTAGAGGGATAGAGAGAGACAGGGAGAAATACAGTAGGTAGGTTGGTAGGTTGGTAGGTTGGTAGGTAGGTAGGTAGGTAGGTAGGTAGGTAGGTAGGTAGAGGGATAGAGAGAAAAAGGGAGAAATACAGCAGGTAGGTAGGTAGAGGGAGAGAGGGAGAGGGAGAAATACAGTAGTTAGGTAGGTAGAGGGAGAGGGAGAAATACAGTAGGTAGGTAGGTAGGTAGGTAGGTAGGTAGGTAGGTAGGTAGGTAGGTAGGTAGAGGGATAGAGAGAGAGTTGGAGAAGTACAGTAGGTAGGTAGAGGGACAGAGAGGGAGAAATACAGTAGGTAGGTAGGTAGGTAAGTAGGTAGGTAGGTAGGTAGGTAGGTAGGTAGGTAGGTAGGTAGGTAGAGGGATAGAGGGAGAAATACAGTAGGTAGGTAGGTAGGTAGGTAGAGGGATAGAGGGAGAAAACAGTAGGTAGGTAGATAGAAGGAGAGAGAGAATGGGAGAAATACAGTAGGTAGGTAGGTAGGTAAGTAGGTAGGTAGGTAGGTAGGTAGGTAGGTAGGTAGAGGGATAGAGGGAGAAATACAGTAGGTAGGTAGGTAGGTAGAGGGATAGAGGGAGAAAACAGTAGGTAGGTAGATAGAAGGAGAGAGAGAATGGGAGAAATACAGTAGGTAGGTAGGTAGAGGGATAGAGAGAGAAATGTAGGTAGGTAGGTAGGTAGGTAGGTACGTAGGTAGGTAGGTAGGTAGAGGGATAGAGAGAGACAGGGAGAAATACAGCAGGTAGGTAGGTAGAGGGAGAGAGGGAGAGGGAGAAATACAGTAGTTAGGTAGGTAGAGGGAGAGAGAGGGAGAGGGAGAAATACAGTAGGTAGGTAGGTAGGTAGGTAGGTAGGTAGGTAGGTAGGTAGGTAGGTAGAGGGAGAGAGGGAGAAATACAGTAGGTAGGTAGGTAGGTAGGTAGGTAGGTAGAGGGATAGAGAGAGAGGGAGAATTACAGTAGGTAGGTAGAGGGAGCGAGGGAGAAATATGTTAGGTAGGTAGGTAGATTGAGAGAGGGAGAGGGAGAAATACAGTAGGTAGGTAGGTAGGTAGGTAGGTAGGTAGGTAGGTAGGTAGGTAGGTAGAGGGATAGAGAGAGAGAGGGAGAAATGCAGTAAGTAGCTAGAGGGATAGAGAGAAAAAGGGAGAAATACAGCAGGTAGGTAGGTAGAGGGAGAGAGGGAGAGGGAGAAATACAGTAGTTAGGTAGGTAGAGGGAGAGGGAGAAATACAGTAGGTAGGTAGGTAGGTAGGTAGGTAGGTAGGTAGGTAGGTAGGTAGAGGGATAGAGGGAGAAATACAGTAGGTAGGTAGGTAGGTAGAGGGATAGAGGGAGAAAACAGTAGGTAGGTAGATAGAAGGAGAGAGAGAATGGGAGAAATACAGTAGGTAGGTAGGTAGAGGGATAGAGAGAGAAATGTATGTAGGTAGGTATGTAGGTAGGTAGGTAGGTAGGTAGGTAGGTAGAGGGATAGAGAGAGACAGGGAGAAATACAGTAGGTAGGTTGGTAGGTTGGTAGGTAGGTAGGTAGGTAGGTAGGTAGAGGGATAGAGAGAAAAAGGGAGAAATACAGCAGGTAGGTAGGTAGAGGGAGAGAGGGAGAGGGAGAAATACAGTAGTTAGGTAGGTAGAGGGAGAGGGAGAAATACAGTAGGTAGGTAGGTAGGTAGGTAGGTAGGTAGGTAGGTAGGTAGAGGGATAGAGAGAGAGTTGGAGAAGTACAGTAGGTAGGTAGAGGGAGAGAGAGGGAGAAATACAGTAGGTAGGTAGGTAGGTAGGTAGGTAGGTAGGTAGAGGGATAGAGAGAGAGTTGGAGAAGTACAGTAGGTAGGTAGAGGGATAGAGGGAGAAATACAGTAGGTAGGTAGGTAGGTAGTTAGAGGGATAGAGGGAGAAAACAGTAGGTAGGTAGATAGAAGGAGAGAGAGAATGGGAGAAATACAGTAGGTAGGTAGGTAGAGGGATAGAGAGAGAAATGTAGGTAGGTAGGTAGGTAGGTAGGTAGGTAGGTAGGTAGGTAGAGGGATAGAGAGAGACAGGGAGAAATACAGCAGGTAGGTAGGTAGAGGGAGAGAGGGAGAGGGAGAAATACAGTAGTTAGGTAGGTAGAGGGAGAGAGAGGGAGAGGGAGAAATACAGTAGGTAGGTAGGTAGGTAGGTAGGTAGGTAGGTAGGTAGGTAGGTAGGTAGGTAGAGGGAGAGAGGGAGAAATACAGTAATAATAATAATAGTTTAATTTCTTGACCGCTCCTCTCCCCATAGGGACTCGGAGCGGTGCACAGGGAAACTAAAAACCATAAATATACAATCAAAAACATCTTAAAAACAAATTAAATAGTACCTGTGCTAAAATACCCAATCTGAACTAAAATTCCCACTATACACTAAAACCCCATAGAGAGAGACTATCCCAGACCGGCCAAGCAGAAAAAATATGTTTTTAATTTCAGACGGAAGGAGCGGAGGTCCGTGGTCGTTCTAATGTCGGGGGGAAGGTCATTCCAGAGGGCAGGGCCCGCCACAGAGAGAGCCCTTCCCCTGGGCGTCGCCCGCTGACAAAGTCTAGTGGACGGCACCCGGAGAAGTCCCTCTCTGTGGGAGCGAATCGGCCGTGAGGAAGTATGGGGCAGGATCCGATCCCGCAAATAGCTAGGTCCCGAGCCATGGAGCGCTTTAAAGATGATAATTAGTACCTTGAAGCGCACCCGGAAGACGACAGGCAGCCAGTGCAGCTCGCGCAGGAGAGGTGTTACATGGGTAAACCTAGAGGTACCCAGGATTGCCCGCGCGGCTGCATTCTGGACCATCTGCAGTCTCCGGGTGCACCTCAAGGGAAGCCCCATGTAGAGAGAGTTACAATAGTCCAGTCGAGATGTCACGAGAGCATGAGTGACTGTGCGAAGGGCGTCCCGATCCAATAGGGGGCGCAACTGGCGAACCAGGCGAACCTGGTAAAACGCCCTCCTAGCCACGGCTGTCACTTGATCTTCCATGGACAGCCGGGCATCTAGGAGGACACCCAAGTTGCGCGCCCCATCCACAGGGGCAAGATGTTCGCCCCCTATGGCCAGCGATGGAGTTAGCTGGTTGAATCGGGCAGCCGGAAACCACAGCCACTCGGTCTTGGTCGGGTTGAGCCTGAGTCCGTTACTTCCCATCCAGATCCGCACGGCTTCCAGGCACTGGCACATCACCGCTACGGCATCGTTGGGGTGGTTTGGGGTAGATATATACAGCTGCGTATCATCAGCGTAGAGATGATACTCTACCCCAAAACCACGGATGATCTCGCCCAGCGGCTTCATGTATGTGTTGAACAGGAGAGGCGAGAGGACCGACCCCTGAGGAACCCCACATGTGAGGGGTCTCGAGGTCGACCTCTGCTCTCCTGCCAACACAAATTGCGATCGGCCAGAGAGGTAGGAGGAGAACCACCGTAAAACGGTGCCTCCCACCCCCAACCCCCCCAACCGATGCAATAGGATACCATGGTCGATGGTATCGAAAGCCGCTGAGAGGTCTAATAGGACCAGGATGGAGGAACAACCCCCATCCTTGGCCCTCCAGAGATCATCGACCAACGCGACCAATGCCGTCTCGGTGCTATGCCCGGGCCGAAAGCCGGACTGGCGCGGATCTAGATACTCAACTTCCTCCAGGTGACGGGGAAACTGTTGTGCCACCACACTCTCAACAACCTTCGCCAAAAAGGGAAGGTTGGAGACTGGACGATAGTTGTTCAAAAGAGCTGGATCCAAAGAGGGCTTCTTGAGGAGGGGCCTCACCATAGCCTCTTTTAGGGAGGCAGGCAAGGAACCCTCACTCAAGGATGCGTTGATAACCTCTTGGAGCCAGCCTCGTGTCACCTCCCAGGATGCCAGTACAAGCCAGGAGGGACACGGGTCCAATAAACATGTGGTGGCTCGCAGTCGCCCACGTAACCTGTCCATATCCTCGGAAGTAACGGAGTCAAACTCCTCCCAAACAAGATCTGTCTCGTGGCATCTCACTGGGCCATCAATGGAGGGTAGCCCGTTCTGTATCTGAGCGATTTTCTCCTGCAGAAAAATCACAAATTCCTCTGCTCTACCCTGTAGCGGGGCTTCCCGCACCCTCTGTTGAAGGAGGGAGCGGGTCACCCTAAACAGGGCGGCAGGGCGGTTTTCTGCGGATGCTATGAGGGTGGCACAATGATGACGTTTGGCCACTCTCAGCGCCACAATGTAAGTCCGTAAATGGGCTCTTACCTGTGTTCGGTCAGATTCAGAACGGGTATTCCTCCATCTTCTCTCTAGGCATCTCTTGCGGCGTTTCATCACCCTCAGCTCCTCGGTAAACCAGGGAGCCGTGGTGACTCGCGGCCGCAAGAGAGGCCGCAAGGGCGCGACCCGATCCAAGGCTCCCGTGGTCGCAATATTCCATGCGACCACAAGGTCCTCGATCGGGGCGCGGGTCGGGGGTACAGGAAATGGCCCAAGCGCCATCTGGAACCCATCCGGGTCCATCAGGCGCCTGGGGCGGAACCAAATTGAAGACCCGGGTTCCGCCTCCCCGCGGAGGGGGGTGGCGGTTGGAAAGTCGAGCCGGAGAAGTGAGTGGTCTGACCATGACAAGGGCGTGATGACTATATCCCCTAAACCCAGATCACTCTTCCACTGGCCAGAGACAAAGATAAGATCCGGTGTATGTCCACCCTCGTGGGTGGGGCCTAAAATTAGTTGGGTCAGGTCCATGGCCGTCATGGAAGCCATGAACTCCCGAGCTACCCCGGATGATTCGCCCACCGATGGCAGATTAAAGTCCCCCATGACTAAAGTCTGGGGGTCTCCACTGCCACCGTAGCGATCACCTCAAGGAGCTCGGGCAGGGCTGCTGCTACATAGCGGGGAGCCAGGTATATAACCAGCACGCCCAACTGCCTCCCTAGGCCCCACTTCACGCAGAGGGACTCACAACCGGTAGTCTGTGGCACAGTGGTCTCTCTCGGCTCAAGACTTTCCTTTACAATAACCGCTACCCCACCGCCCCTGCCAAGGGCCCGAGGCTGATGAAAAGCACGGTAGCCTGGTGGGCACATTTCAACGAGGGGGAGTCCACCCTCGTGGCCCAACCAGGTTTCCGCTATTCCTGCCAGGTCCGGCCCCTCCTCTGACACAAGGTCATGTACGAGGGGGGCTTTGTTGACCACGGACCTGGCATTGCAAAACATCAGCCTCAAGCCCTGGCTCTGTACTTCCCGACCACCTAGCAAGCGGGGGTTGTGGCACTTCACCACTTCACAGTAGGTAGGTAGGTAGGTAGGTAGGTAGGTAGAGGGATAGAGAGAGAGGGAGAATTACAGTAGGTAGGTAGAGGGAGCGAGGGAGAAATATGTTAGGTAGGTAGGTAGATTGAGAGAGGGAGAGGGAGAAATACAGTAGGTAGGTAGGTAGGTAGGTAGGTAGGTAGGTAGGTAGGTAGAGGGATAGAGAGAGAGAGGGAGAAATGCAGTAAGTAGGTAGAGGAATAGAGAGAAAAAGGGAGAAATACAGCAGGTAGGTAGGTAGAGGGAGAGAGGGAGAGGGAGAATTACAGTAGGTAGGTAGAGGGAGCGAGGGAGAAAATGTTAGGTAGGTAGCTAGATTGAGAGAGGGAGAAATACAGTAGGTAGGTTGGTAGGTAGGTAGGTAGGTAGGTAGGTAGCAGGTAGGTAGGTAGAGGGATAGAGAGAGAGGGAGAATTACAGTAGGTAGGTAGAGGGAGCGAGGGAGAAATATGTTAGGTAGGTAGCTAGATTGAGAGAGGGAGAAATACAGTAGGTAGGTTGGTAGGTAGGTAGGTAGGTAGGTAGGTAGGTAGGTAGGTAGGTAGGTAGAGTGATAGAGAGAGAGAAGGAGAAATGCAGTAAGTAGGTAGAGGGATAGAGAGAGAAAGGGAGAAATACAGCAGGTAGGTAGGTAGGTAGGTAGAGGGAGAGAGGGAGAAATACTGTAGTTTGGTAGGTAGAGGGAGAGAGGGAGAGGGAGAAATAAAGTTGGTAGGTAGGTAAGTAGGTAGGTAGGTAGGTAGGTAGGTAGGTAGGTAGGTAGGTAGAGGGATAGAGAGAGAGGGAGAATTACAGTAGGTAGGTAGAGGGAGCGAGGGAGAAATATGTTAGGTAGGTAGGTAGATTGAGAGAGGGAGAGGGAGAAATACAGTAGGTAGGTAGGTAGAGGGAGAGAGAGGGAGAAATACAGTAGGTAGGTAGGTAGGTAAGTAGGTAGGTAGGTAGAGGGATAGAGAGAGAGTTGGAGAAGTACAGTAGGTAGGTAGAGGGATAGAGAGAGAAAGGGAGAAATACAGTAGGTAGGTAGGTAGAGGAAGAGAGAGGGAGAAATACAGTAGGTAGGTAGGTAGGTAAGTAGGTAGGTAGGTAGGTAGGTAGAGGGATAGAGGGAGAAATACAGTAGGTAGGTAGGTAGGTAGAGGGATAGAGGGAGAAAACAGTAGGTAGGTAGATAGAAGGAGAGAGAGAATGGGAGAAATACAGTAGGTAGGTAGGTAGAGGGATAGAGAGAGAAATGTAGGTAGGTAGGTAGGTAGGTAGGTAGGTAGGTAGGTAGGTAGGTAGGTAGGTAGAGGGATAGAGAGAGACAGGGAGAAATACAGTAGGTAGGTTGGTAGGTTGGTAGGTTGGTAGGTTGGTAGGTAGGTAGGTAGGTAGGTAGGTAGGTAGGTAGAGGGATAGAGAGAAAAAGGGAGAAATACAGCAGGTAGGTAGGTAGAGGGAGAGAGGGAGAGGGAGAAATACATTAGTTAGGTAGGTAGAGGGAGAGGGAGAAATACAGTAGGTAGGTAGAGGGATAGAGAGAGAAAGGGAGAAATACAGCAGGTAGGTAGGTAGGTAGGTAGAGGGAGAGAGGGAGAAATACTGTAGTTTGGTAGGTAGAGGGAGAGAGGGAGAGGGAGAAATAAAGTTGGTAGGTAGGTAAGTAGGTAGGTAGGTAGGTAGGTAGGTAGGTAGGTAGGTAGGTAGAGGGATAGAGAGAGAGTTGGAGAAGTACAGTAGGTAGGTAGAGGGACAGAGAGGGAGAAATACAGTAGGTAGGTAGGTAGGTAAGTAGGTAGGTAGGTAGGTAGGTAGGTAGGTAGGTAGGTAGGTAGGTAGAGGGATAGAGGGAGAAATACAGTAGGTAGGTAGGTAGGTAGGTAGGTAGAGGGATAGAGGGAGAAAACAGTAGGTAGGTAGATAGAAGGAGAGAGAGAATGGGAGAAATACAGTAGGTAGGTAGGTAGGTAAGTAGGTAGGTAGGTAGGTAGGTAGGTAGGTAGGTAGGTAGGTAGAGGGATAGAGGGAGAAATACAGTAGGTAGGTAGGTAGGTAGAGGGATAGAGGGAGAAAACAGTAGGTAGGTAGATAGAAGGAGAGAGAGAATGGGAGAAATACAGTAGGTAGGTAGGTAGAGGGATAGAGAGAGAAATGTAGGTAGGTAGGTAGGTACGTAGGTAGGTAGGTAGGTAGAGGGATAGAGAGAGACAGGGAGAAATACAGCAGGTAGGTAGGTAGAGGGAGAGAGGGAGAGGGAGAAATACAGTAGTTAGGTAGGTAGAGGGAGAGAGAGGGAGAGGGAGAAATACAGTAGGTAGGTAGGTAGGTAGGTAGGTAGGTAGGTAGGTAGGTAGAGGGAGAGAGGGAGAAATACAGTAGGTAGGTAGGTAGGTAGGTAGGTATGTAGGTAGGTAGGTTGGTAGAGGGATAGAGAGAGAGGGAGAATTACAGTAGGTAGGTAGAGGGAGCGAGGGAGAAATATGTTAGGTAGGTAGGTAGATTGAGAGAGGGAGAGGGAGAAATACAGTAGGTAGGTAGGTAGGTAGGTAGGTAGGTAGGTAGGTAGGTAGGTAGGTAGGTAGAGGGATAGAGAGAGAGAGGGAGAAATGCAGTAAGTAGCTAGAGGGATAGAGAGAAAAAGGGAGAAATACAGCAGGTAGGTAGGTAGAGGGAGAGAGGGAGAAATACAGTAGTTAGGTAGGTAGAGGGAGAGGGAGAAATACAGTAGGTAGGTAGGTAGGTAGGTAGGTAGGTAGGTAGGTAGGTAGAGGGATAGAGAGAGAGTTGGAGAAGTACAGTAGGTAGGTAGAGGGAGAGAGAGGGAGAAATACAGTAGGTAGGTAGGTAGGTAAGTAGGTAGGTAGGTAGGTAGGTAGGTAGGTAGGTAGGTAGAGGGATAGAGGGAGAAATACAGTAGGTAGGTAGGTAGGTAGGTAGGTAGAGGGATAGAGGGAGAAAACAGTAGGTAGGTAGATAGAAGGAGAGAGAGAATGGGAGAAATACAGTAGGTAGGTAGGTAGAGGGATAGAGAGAGAAATGTAGGTAGGTATGTAGGTAGGTAGGTAGGTAGGTAGGTAGGTAGGTAGGTAGAGGGATAGAGAGAGACAGGGAGAAATACAGCAGGTAGGTAGGTAGAGGGAGAGAGAGGGAGAGGGAGAAATACAGTAGGTAGGTAGGTAGGTAGGTAGGTAGGTAGAGGGAGAGAGAGGGAGAGGGAGAAATACAGTAGGTAGGTAGGTAGGTAGGTAGGTAGGTAGGTAGGTAGGTAGGTAGGTAGGTAGGTAGGTAGGTAGGTAGGTAGGTAGAGGGAGAGAGGGAGAAATACAGTAGGTAGGTAGGTAGGTAGGTAGGTAGGTAGGTAGGTAAGTAGGTAGGTAGGTAGGTAGGTAGAGGGATAGAGAGAGAGGGAGAATTACAGTAGGTAGGTAGAGGGAGCGAGGGAGAAATATGTTAGGTAGGTAGGTAGATTGAGAGAGGGAGAGGGAGAAATACAGTAGGTAGGTAGGTAGGTAGGTAGGTAGGTAGGTAGGTAGGTAGGTAGGTAGGTAGAGGGATAGAGAGAGAGTTGGAGAAGTACAGTAGGTATGTAGAGGGATAGAGGGAGAAAAACAGTAGGTAGGTAGGTAGGTAGAGGGATAGAGGGAGAAAAACAGTAGGTAGGTAGATAGAGGGAGAGAGAGAGGGAGAAATACAGTAGGTAGGTAGGTAGGTAGGTAGGTAGAGGGATAGAGAGAGAAATACAGTAGGTAGGTAGGTAGGTAGGTAGGTAGGTAGGTAGGTAGGTAGAGGGAGAGAGGGAGAAATACAGTAGGTAGGTAGGTAAGTAGGTAGGTAGGTAGGTAGGTAGGTAGGTAGGTAGGTAGGTAGGTAGGTAGGTAGGTAGGTAGGTAGGTAGAGGGATAGAGAGAGAGGGAGAATTACAGTAGGTAGGTAGAGGGAGCGAGGGAGAAATATGTTAGGTAGGTAGGTAGATTGAGAGAGGGAGAGGGAGAAATACAGTAGGTAGGTAGGTAGAGGGAGAGAGAGGGAGAAATACAGTAGGTAGGTAGGTAGGTAAGTAGGTAGGTAGGTAGGTAGGTAGAGGGATAGAGGGAGATTTACAGTAGGTAGGTAGGTAGGTAGAGGGATAGAGGGAGAAAACAGTAGGTAGGTAGATAGAAGGAGAGACAGAAGGGGAGAAATACAGTAGGTAGGTAGGTAGAGGGATAGAGAGAGAGAGGGAGAAATGCAGTAAGTAGGTAGAGGGATAGAGAGAGAAAGGGAGAAATACAGCAGGTAGGTAGGTAGAGGGAGAGAGAGGGAGAAATACAGTAGGTAGGTAGGTAGGTAGGTCGGTAGGTAGGTAGGTAGGTAGAGGGATAGAGGGAGAAATACAGTAGGTAGGTAGGTAGGTAGGTAGGTAGAGGGATAGAGGGAAAAAGGGAGAAATACAGCAGGTAGGTAGGTAGAGGGAGAGAGGGAGAGGGAGAATTACAGTAGGTAGGTAGAGGGAGCGAGGGAGAAATATGTTAGGTAGGTAGCTAGATTGAGAGAGGGAGAAATACAGTAGGTAGGTTGGTAGGTAGGTAGGTAGGTAGGTAGGTAGCAGGTAGGTAGGTAGAGGGATAGAGAGAGAGGGAGAATTACAGTAGGTAGGTAGAGGGAGCGAGGGAGAAATATGTTAGGTAGGTAGCTAGATTGAGAGAGGGAGAAATACAGTGGGTAGGTTGGTAGGTAGGTAGGTAGGTAGGTAGGTAGGTAGGTAGGTAGGTAGAGTGATAGAGAGAGAGAGGGAGAAATGCAGTAAGTAGGTAGAGGGATAGAGAGAGAAAGGGAGAAATACAGCAGGTAGGTAGGTAGGTAGGTAGAGGGAGAGAGGGAGAAATACTGTAGTTTGGTAGGTAGAGGGAGAGAGGGAGAGGGAGAAATAAAGTTGGTAGGTAGGTAGGTAGGAAGGTAGGTAGAGGGAGAGAGGGAGAAATACAGTAGGTAGGTAGGTAAGTAGGTAGGTAGGTAGGTAGGTAGGTAGGTAGGTAGAGGGATAGAGAGAGAGGGAGAATTACAGTAGGTAGGTAGAGGGAGCGAGGGAGAAATATGTTAGGTAGGTAGGTAGATTGAGAGAGGGAGAGGGAGAAATACAGTAGGTAGGTAGGTAGAGGGAGAGAGAGGGAGAAATACAGTAGGTAGGTAGGTAGGTAAGTAGGTAGGTAGGTAGAGGGATAGAGAGAGAGTTGGAGAAGTACAGTAGGTAGGTAGAGGGATAGAGAGAGAAAGGGAGAAATACAGTAGGTAGGTAGGTAGAGGAAGAGAGAGGGAGAAATACAGTAGGTAGGTAGGTAGGTAAGTAGGTAGGTAGGTAGGTAGGTAGGTAGAGGGATAGAGGGAGAAATATAGTAGGTAGGTAGGTAGGTAGAGGGATAGAGGGAGAAAACAGTAGGTAGGTAGATAGAAGGAGAGAGAGAATGGGAGAAATACAGTAGGTAGGTAGGTAGAGGGATAGAGAGAGAAATGTAGGTAGGTAGGTAGGTAGGTAGGTAGGTAGGTAGGTAGGTAGGTAGGTAGAGGGATAGAGAGAGACAGGGAGAAATACAGTAGGTAGGTTGGTAGGTTGGTAGGTTGGTAGGTTGGTAGGTAGGTAGGTAGGTAGGTAGGTAGGTAGGTAGGTAGAGGGATAGAGAGAAAAAGGGAGAAATACAGCAGGTAGGTAGGTAGAGGGAGAGAGGGAGAGGGAGAAATATAGTAGTTAGGTAGGTAGAGGGAGAGGGAGAAATACAGTAGGTAGGTAGGTAGGTAGGTAGGTAGGTAGAGGGATAGAGAGAGAGTTGGAGAAGTACAGTAGGTAGGTAGAGGGACAGAGAGGGAGAAATACAGTAGGTAGGTAGGTAGGTAAGTAGGTAGGTAGGTAGGTAGGTAGGTAGGTAGGTAGGTAGGTAGGTAGGTAGAGGGATAGAGGGAGAAATACAGTAGGTAGGTAGGTAGGTAGGTAGGTAGAGGGATAGAGGGAGAAAACAGTAGGTAGGTAGATAGAAGGAGTGAGAGAATGGGAGAAATACAGTAGGTAGGTAGGTAGGTAAGTAGGTAGGTAGGTAGGTAGGTAGGTAGGTAGGTAGGTAGGTAGGTAGAGGGATAGAGGGAGAAATACAGTAGGTAGGTAGGTAGGTAGAGGGATAGAGGGAGAAAACAGTAGGTAGGTAGATAGAAGGAGAGAGAGAATGGGAGAAATACAGTAGGTAGGTAGGTAGAGGGATAGAGAGAGAAATGTAGGTAGGTAGGTAGGTAGGTAGGTACGTAGGTAGGTAGGTAGGTAGAGGGATAGAGAGAGACAGGGAGAAATACAGCAGGTAGGTAGGTAGAGGGAGAGAGGGAGAGGGAGAAATACAGTAGTTAGGTAGGTAGAGGGAGAGAGAGGGAGAGGGAGAAATACAGTAGGTAGGTAGGTAGGTAGGTAGGTAGGTAGGTAGGTAGGTAGGTAGGTAGGTAGAGGGAGAGAGGGAGAAATACAGTAGGTAGGTAGGTAGGTAGGTAGGTAGGTAGGTAGGTAGGTAGAGGGATAGAGAGAGAGGGAGAATTACAGTAGGTAGGTAGAGGGAGCGAGGGAGAAATATGTTAGGTAGGTAGGTAGATTGAGAGAGGGAGAGGGAGAAATACAGTAGGTAGGTAGGTAGGTAGGTAGGTAGGTAGGTAGGTAGGTAGGTAGGTAGGTAGAGGGATAGAGAGAGAGAGGGAGAAATGCAGTAAGTAGCTAGAGGGATAGAGAGAAAAAGGGAGAAATACAGCAGGTAGGTAGGTAGAGGGAGAGAGGGAGAGGGAGAAATACAGTAGTTAGGTAGGTAGAGGGAGAGGGAGAAATACAGTAGGTAGGTAGGTAGGTAGGTAGGTAGGTAGGTAGGTAGAGGGATAGAGAGAGAGTTGGAGAAGTACAGTAGGTAGGTAGAGGGAGAGAGAGGGAGAAATACAGTAGGTAGGTAGGTAGGTAAGTAGGTAGGTAGGTAGGTAGGTAGGTAGGTAGGTAGGTAGGTAGGTAGGTAGAGGGATAGAGGGAGAAATACAGTAGGTAGGTAGGTAGGTAGGTAGGTAGAGGGATAGAGGGAGAAAACAGTAGGTAGGTAGATAGAAGGAGAGAGAGAATGGGAGAAATACAGTAGGTAGGTAGGTAGAGGGATAGAGAGAGAAATGTAGGTAGGTAGGTAGGTAGGTAGGCAGGTAGGTAGGTAGGTAGGTAGGTAGGTAGAGGGATAGAGAGAGACAGGGAGAAATACAGCAGGTAGGTAGGTAGAGGGAGAGAGAGGGAGAGGGAGAAATACAGTAGGTAGGTAGGTAGGTAGGTAGGTAGGTAGGTAGAGGGAGAGAGAGGGAGAGGGAGAAATACAGTAGGTAGGTAGGTAGGTAGGTAGGTAGGTAGGTAGGTAGGTAGGTAGGTAGGTAGAGGGAGAGAGGGAGAAATACAGTAGGTAGGTAGGTAGGTAGGTAGGTAGGTAGGTAAGTAGGTAGGTAGGTAGGTAGGTAGAGGGATAGAGAGAGAGGGAGAATTACAGTAGGTAGGTAGAGGGAGCGAGGGAGAAATATGTTAGGTAGGTAGGTAGATTGAGAGAGGGAGAGGGAGAAATACAGTAGGTAGGTAGGTAGGTAGGTAGGTAGGTAGGTAGGTAGGTAGGTAGAGGGATAGAGAGAGAGTTGGAGAAGTACAGTAGGTATGTAGAGGGATAGAGGGAGAAAAACAGTAGGTAGGTAGGTAGGTAGAGGGATAGAGGGAGAAAAACAGTAGGTAGGTAGATAGAGGGAGAGAGAGAGGGAGAAATACAGTAGGTAGGTAGGTAGGTAGGTAGAGGGATAGAGTGAGAAATACAGTAGGTAGGTAGGTAGGTAGGTAGGTAGGTAGGTAGGTAGGTAGAGGGAGAGAGGGAGAAATACAGTAGGTAGGTAGGTAAGTAGGTAGGTAGGTAGGTAGGTAGGTAGGTAGGTAGGTAGGTAGGTAGGTAGAGGGATAGAGAGAGAGGGAGAATTACAGTAGGTAGGTAGAGGGAGCGAGGGAGAAATATGTTAGGTAGGTAGGTAGATTGAGAGAGGGAGAGGGAGAAATACAGTAGGTAGGTAGGTAGAGGGAGAGAGAGGGAGAAATACAGTAGGTAGGTAGGTAGGTAAGTAGGTAGGTAGGTAGGTAGGTAGAGGGATAGAGGGAGATTTACAGTAGGTAGGTAGGTAGGTAGAGGGATAGAGGGAGAAAACAGTAGGTAGGTAGATAGAAGGAGAGACAGAAGGGGAGAAATACAGTAGGTAGGTAGGTAGAGGGATAGAGAGAGAGAGGGAGAAATGCAGTAAGTAGGTAGAGGGATAGAGAGAGAAAGGGAGAAATACAGCAGGTAGGTAGGTAGAGGGAGAGAGAGGGAGAAATACAGTAGGTAGGTAGGTAGGTAGGTAGGTAGGTAGGTAGGTAGGTAGGTAGGTAGAGGGATAGAGGGAGAAATACAGTAGGTAGGTAGGTAGGTAGGTAGGTAGAGGGATAGAGGGAGAAAACAATGGGCTATTTGAAAATGGGCTGCGCTTGCGCGAGGAAGATGGCGGTCTAGCTCCGAGCTCCGCTGGGTCATGGAGCTCGTTAGCTGATTTTTAGTGCCCCAGCCCGTTATATTATCATTTTGAGGGCTGGGATCGGAGAGGGACCCACCTGGATTTCAGGGTGAGGTCTGCGCTGAGGTGGCAATGACGGCGGCGGCGGCGGCGGCGGTGTGAGCGCCGGACCGGATGTCAGCGTCCCCGGCGTCCATGCGATGGCGGTGGAAGTCGGCCGTGCGCCCGGATGCCGGAGGGCCTGGAGGGCCGGGAAGACGAACTCAGGTGCGGAGGTGGCGGCGGTGAGAGTGCCGCCACGGAGACCAGCGGCTCGACGGCGGAGGTGGCTGTGAGAGAGCCTGGATGCCGGAGAGCCTGGAGAGAGCCTGGATGTCGGCTGTGAGAGAGCCTGGATGCCAGAGAGCCTGAAGGCCCTGGAGGGCCGGGAGGACGGAGGACGGACTTAGGTGCGGAGGCGGCGGTGAGAGGGCCGCCACGGAGACCAGTGGCGCAATGGCGGTGGAGGTGGCTGTGAGAGAGCCAAAATGGAGGTTGGCGCCCTGGGGATGGTTGCTTAACCCGGTGGGAGCGCCAGGGTGGAGGCCGACATCTTCGGCGTCCCTGCGGCGTCCTTCAAAGGCAGAGGGCCGTTCGTGTGGGCGAGCCCCTGGAGACCAGGAAGCGTAGAAGCCCCGGCCGGGAGAGGAGGGAGTTTACCCCCGACGCTGTGACCAGTCGTGGGGAGAGGCCTTTGAGAGCAAGCCGAGACTGGAGAGGAGAATGGTGGTGTCTCCAGTTCTCGGGCTAGGCCAGCCGGGAGGGGGAAGTACGGCTGGCTCTGGCCTTGCCCTTCTCTCCTGGACACGAGGGGCTTTCTTTTTCAACTGGAGGACAGATTTTCTGCCGGCGCTGATGGTGCCAAATGTATGATCCTGCCTATAGACCTTTTAAGAACTGAAAGCAACCACTAAGATCTTTCGACCTATGGACATTTCTCTAAGACCTTTTTAATCCTTCCAAAGCGAAAGATCTAGAACGCTTCAGCTGGACTAAATCCCTCAATGATGCACTTTTATCTATTAACTGATATTTAACATCTATTTATGACTTTTTAACATCTATTTATTACACCTTAAATGGCGGCTAACGATGCTTTTTAAATCTTTATGACCCATGCTTTTATGTATTTAACCGCTCTACATCGTATCTATATATAATTATTTATTTATTTATTTAATTATTTATCTATATTAATGTATTCTAAGCTAGACCTGTTACGACTGCGAGAGTCCCCGCTCTCGCAGGTTTGGCCCTCCGCTCTAACGAGGGCCCACCTTGATGAAGGATTTATTAATCTGGAGAGGTGGAAGAAGCGTGGCCTTAGGGGTTTTTTAATTTGTAAATTAATGTCTATTTTAGGGGGTACCAGGGAGGGGGGAGGGGATAGACAGGTAGAGGCGGGTGTGGGAAGAGAGGGCCAGGCCAGCGGGCGACGGAGGGTAGCGGAAGGTTCGGTTAGGAGGGGGGAGACTCAAGTCGTTCCGATAGAGGGCATTCCCATCCAGAAGGTCGTGGGGAGAGGCAGGTCCGAGGGGAGACAAGGGTTATCCTCCCGGTTGGGGGCGCGAAGCCGTTGGCTGCAAACGGTCAAGTGCCTCAACCCCCGCAGGCTAGGTGGCCAGGGAGTACAGAGCCAGGGCCTGCGGCTGATGTTCTGCAACGCCAGGTCCGTTGCCAACAAAGCCCCCCTCGTTCATGACCTTGTGTCAGAGGGGGAGCCGGACCTGGTGGGAATTGCGGAGACCTGGTTGGGCCACGAGGGTGGACTCCCCCTCGTTGAAATGTGCCCACCAGGTTACCGCGCATTTCATCAGCCCCGGGCCCTAGGTAGGGGCGGTGGGGTAGCGGTCATTGTAAAGGAAGGTCTTGAGCCAAGAGAGACCATTGTGCCACAGACCACCGGTTGTGAGTCCCTCTGTGTGAAGTGGGGCCTAGGGAGGCAGTTGGGCTTGCTGGTTGTATACCTGGCTCCCCGCTATGTAGCAGCAGCCCTGCCCGAGCTCCTCGAGGTGATCGCTACGGTGGCAGTTGAGACCCCCAGACTTTTAGTCATGGGGGACTTTAATCTGCCATCGGTGGGCGAATCATCCGAGGTGGCTCGGGAGTTCATGGCTTCCATGACGGCCATGGACCTGACCCAACTAATTCAAGGCCCCACTCACGAGGGTGGACATACACCGGACCTCATCTTTGTCTCAGGCCAATGGAAGAGTGATCTGGGTATAGGGGATATAGTCATCACACCCTTGTCATGGACAGACCACTCACTTCTCCGGCTCGACTTTCCGACCGCTGCTCCCCTCCGCGGGGAGGCGGAACCTGAGTCACCAATCTGGTTCCGCCCCAGGCGCCTGATGGACCCGGATGGGTTCCAAACGGCGCTTGGGCCAGTTCCTGTACCCCTGACCCGCGCCCCGATGGAGGACCTCGTGGCCGCATGGAATATTGCGACCACGGGAGCCTTGGATCGGGTCGCGCCCTTGCGGCCTCTCCTGTGGCGTCGAAACACCCTGGCTCCTTGGTTTACCGAGGAGCTGCGGGTGATGAAACGCCGCAAGAGATGCCTAGAGGGAAGATGGAGGTCTACCCGTTCTGAATCTGACCGGACACAGGTAAGAGCCCATTTACGGACTTACATTGTGGCGCTGAGAGTAGCCAAACGTCACCATTGTGCTACTCTCATAGCATCCGCAGAAAACCGCCCTGCCGCCCTGTTTAGGGTGACCCGCTCCCTCCTTCAACAGAGGGTGCGGGAAGCCCCGTTACAGGGTAGAGCAGAGGAATTTGTGATTTTTCTGCAGGAGAAAATCGCTCAGATACAGAACGAGCTAGCCCCCATTCATGGCCCAGTGGGATGCCACGAGACAGATCTTGTTTGGGAGGAGTTTGACTCCGTTACTTCCGAGGATATGGACAGGTTACGTGGGCGACTGCGAGCCACCACATGTTTATTGGACCCGTGTCCCTCCTGGCTTGTACTGGCATCCTGGGAGGTGACACGAGGCTGGCTCCAAGAGGTTGTCAACGCATCCTTAAGTGAGGGTTCCTTGCCTGCTTCCCTAAAAGAAGCGATGGTGAGGCCCCTCCTTAAGAAGCCCTCTTTGGATCCAGCTCTTTTGAACAACTACCGTCCAGTCTCCAACCTTCCCTTTTTGGCGAAGGTTGTTGAGAGTGTGGTGGCACAACAGTTTCCCCGTCACCTGGAGGAAGTTGATTATCTAGATCCGCGCCAGTCCGGCTTTCGGCCCGGGCATAGCACCGAGACGGCATTGGTCGCGTTGGTTGATGATCTCTGGAGGGCCAGAGATGGGGGATGTTCCTCCATCCTGGTCCTATTAGACCTCTCGGCGGCTTTCGATACCATCGACCATGGTATCCTATTGCATCGGCTGGGGGGGTTGGGGGTGGGAGGCACCGTTTTACGGTGGTTCTCCTCCTACCTCTCTGGCCGATCGCAATTTGTGTTGGCAGGGGGGCAGAGGTCGACCGCGAGACCCCTCGTATGTGGGGTGCCTCAGGGGTCGGTCCTCTCGCCCCTCCTGTTCAACACATACATGAAGCCGCTGGGTGAGATCATCCGTGGTTTTGGGGTAGAGTACCATCTATACGCTGATGATACTCAGTTGTATATATCTACCCCAAACCACCCCAACGATGCCGTAGCGGTGATGTGCCAGTGCCTGGAAGCCGTACGGATCTGGATGGGAAGTAACGGACTCAGGCTCAACCCGACCAAGACCGAGTGGCTGTGGTTTCCGGCTGCCCGATTCAACCAGCTTACTCCATCGCTGGCCATAGGGGGCGAACATCTTGCCCCTGGGGATGGGGCGTGCAATTTGGGTGTCCTCCTGGATGCCCGGCTGTCCATGGAAGATCAAGTGACAGCCGTGGCCAGGAGGGCGTTTTACCAGGTTCGCCTGGTTCGCCAATTGCGCCCCCTATTGGATCGGGACGCCCTTCGCACAGTCACTCATGCACTCGTGACATCCCGACTGGACTATTGCAACTCTCTCTACATGGGGCTTCCCTTGAGGTGCACCCGGAGACTTCAGCTAGTCCAGAATGCAGCCGCGCGAGCAATTATGGGGACCGCAAGGTCAACCCATGTAACACCGCTCTTGCGCGAGCTGCACTGGCTACCTGTCGTCTTCCGGGTGCGCTTCAAGGTGCTAATTATCATGTTTAAAGCGCTCCATGGCTCGGGACCTAGCTATCTGCGGGATCGGATCCTGCCTCATACATCCTCACGGCCGATTCGCTCCCACAGAGAGGGACTTCTCCGGGTGCCGTCCACTAGACTGTGTCAGTGGGCGACACCCAGGGGAAGGGCTCTCTCTGTGGCGGGCCCGGCCCTCTGGAACGACCTTCCCCCCGATATTAGGATGACCACGGACCTCCGCTCCTTCCGTCTTAAATTAAAAACTTATTTTTTCCGTCTGGCCGACTTGGGATAGTCCCCCTGTCTTGGGGTTTTACTGGGTAGATTTTAGTTCAGTTAGTTTAATGAGAATTTTAGCACAGGCTGAGTTTAATTTGGCTTTTAAAATTGTTTGTATATTTTATTGTTGTTTGTATGTTTTTATTGTTTTTTGCCTGTGCACCGCCCCGAGTCCCCATGGGGAGAGGGCGCGGTTTATAAGTATTAAATGATGATGATGATGATGATGAGTAGGTAGGTAGATAGAGGGAGAGAGAGAATGGGAGAAATACAGTAGGTAGATAGGTAGAGGGATAGAGAGAGAGAGGGAGAAATGCAGTAAGTAGGTAGAGGGATAGAGAGAGAAAGGGAGAAATACAGCAGGTAGGTAGGTAGGTAGGTAGGTAGAGGGAGAGAGGGAGAGGGAGAAATACAGTAGGTAGGTAGGTAGGTAGGTAGGTAGGTAGAGGGAGAGAGGGAGAAATACAGTAGCTAGGTAGGTAAGTAGGTAGGTAGGTAGGTAGGTAGCAGGTAGGTAGGTAGAGGGATAGAGAGAGAGGGAGAATTACAGTAGGTAGGTAGAGGGAGCGAGGGAGAAATATGTTAGGTAGGTAGCTAGATTGAGAGAGGGAGAGGGAGAAATACAGTAGGTAGGTAGGTAGAGGGAGAGAGAGGGAGAAATACAGTAGGTAGGTTGGTAGGTTGGTAGGTAGGTAGGTAGGTAGGTAGGTAGGTAGGTAGGTAGGTAGGTAGAGGGATAGAGGGAGAAATACAGTAGGTAGGTAGGTAGGTAGACGGATAGAGGGAGAAAACAGTAGGTAGGTAGATAGAAGGAGAGAGAGAATGGGAAAAATACAGTAGGTAGGTAGGTAGAGGGATAGAGAGAGAAATGTAGGTAGGTAGGTAGGTAGGTAGGTAGGTAGGTAGGTAGGTAGGTAGGTAGGTAGGTAGGTTAAGGGATAGAGAGAGAGAGGGAGAAATACAGTAGGTAGGTTGGTAGGTTGGTAGGTTGGTAGGTAGGTAGGTAGGTAGGTAGAGGGATAGAGAGAGAGAGGGAGAAATGTAGTAAGTAGGTAGAGGGATGGAGAGAAAAAGAGAGAAATACAGCAGGTAGGTAGGTAGAGGGAGAGAGGGAGAGGGAGAAATACAGTAGTTAGGTAGGTAGAGGGAGAGAGAGGGAGAGAAAGAAATACAGTAGGTAGGTAGGTAGGTAGGTAGGTAGGTAGAGGGAGAGAGGGAGAAATACAGTAGGTAGGTAGGTAGGTAGGTAGGTAGGTAGGTAGGTAGAGGGATAGAGAGAGAGGGAGAATTACAGTAGGTAGGTAGAGGGAGCGAGGGAGAAATATGTTAGGTAGGTAGGTAGATTGAGAGAGGGAGAGGGAGAAATACAGTAGGTAGGTAGGTAGGTAGGTAGGTAGGTAGGTAGAGGGATAGAGAGAGAGTTGGAGAAGTACAGTAGGTAGGTAGAGGGATAGAGGGAGAAAAACAGTAGGTAGGTAGGTAGGTAGGTAGAGGGATAGAGGGAGAAAAACAGTAGGTAGGTAGATAGAGGGAGAGAGAGAGGGAGAAATACAGTAGGTAGGTAGATAGGTAGGTAGGTAGAGGGATAGAGAGAGAAATACAGTAGGTAGGTAGGTAGGTAGGTAGGTAGGTAGAGGGAGAGAGGGAGAAATACAGTAGGTAGGTAGGTAAGTAGGTAGGTAGGTAGGTAGGTAGGTAGAGGGATAGAGAGAGAGGGAGAATTACAGTAGGTAGGTAGAGGGAGCGAGGGAGAAATATGTTATGTAGGTAGGTAGATTGAGAGAGGGAGAGGGAGAAATACAGTAGGTAGGTAGGTAGAGGGAGAGAGAGGGAGAAATACAGTAGGTAGGTAGGTAGGTAGGTAGGTAGGTAGGTAGGTAGGTAGGTAGGTAGGTAGAGGGATAGAGAGAGAGTTGGAGAAGTACAGTAGGTAGGTAGAGAGATAGAGAGAGAAAGGGAGAAATACAGTAGGTAGGTAGGTAGAGGGAGAGAGAAGGAGAAATACAGTAGGTAGGTAGGTAGGTAGGTAAGTAGGTAGGTAGGTAGGTAGGTAGAGGGAGATTTACAGTAGGTAGGTAGGTAGGTAGAGGGATAGAGTTAGAAAACAGTAGGTAGGTAGATAGAAGGAGAGACAGAATGGGAGAATTACAGTAGGTAGGTAGGTAGAGGGATAGAGAGAGAGTTGGAGAAGTACAGTAGGTAGGTAGAGGGATAGAGGGAGAAAAACAGTAGTTAGGTAGGTAGGTAGAGGGATAGAGGGAGAAAAACAGTA
>JBDLLF010000134.1:30000-37500 GCA_039707465.1 Rhabdophis nuchalis | reverse complement strand
AGGTAGGTGGGTAGGTAGGTAGAGGGAGAGAGGGAGGGGAGAAATACAGGAGGTAGGTAGGTAGAGGGATAGATGGATAAATACAGTAGGTAGGTAGGTAGGTAGAGGGATAGAGAGGGAGAGGGAGAAATACAGTAGGTAGGTAGGTAGGTAGGTGGATAGAGAGAGAAAGGGAGAATTACAGTAGGTAGGTAGGTAGGTAGGTAGGTAGGTAGGTAGGTAGAGGGAGAGAGGGAGAAATACAGTAGGTAGGTAGGTAGGTAGGTAGGTAGAGGGATAGAGAGAGAGGGACAATTACAGTAGGTAGGTAGAGGGAGCGAGGGAGAAATATGTTAGGTAGGTAGGTAGATTGAGAGAGGGAGAGGGAGAAATACAGTAGGTAGGTAGGTAGAGGGAGAGAGAGGGAGAAATACAGTACGTAGGTAGGTAGGTAAGTAGGTAAGTAGGTAGGTAGGTAGAGGGATAGAGAGAGAGTTGGAGAAGCACAGTAGGTAGGTAGAGGGACAGAGGGAGAAAAACAGTAGGTAGGTAGATAGAGGGAGAGAGAGAGAGGGAGAAATACAGTAGGTAGGTAGGTAGGTAGGTAGGTAGGTAGAGGGATAGAGAGAGAAATACAGTAGGTAGGTAGGTAGGTAGGTAGAGGGATAGAGAGAGAGAGGGAGAAATACAGTAGGTAGGTGGGTAGGTAGGTAGAGGGAGAGAGGGAGGGGAGAAATACAGGAGGTAGGTAGGTAGAGGGATAGAGGGATAAATACAGTAGGTAGGTAGGTAGAGGGATAGAGAGGGAGAGGGAGAAATACAGTAGGTAGGTAGGTAGGTAGGTGGATAGAGAGAGAAAGGGAGAAATACAGTAGGTAGGTAGGTAGGTAGGTAGGTAGGTAGAGGGAGAGAGGGAGAGGGAGAAATACAGTAGCTAGGTAGGTAGAGGGATAGAGGGAGAAATACAGTAGGTAGGTAGTTAGGTAGGTAGGTAGGTAGAGGGATAGAGGGAGAAAAACAGTAGCTAGGTAGATAGAGGGAGAGAGAGAGAGGGAGAAATACAGTAGGTAGGTAGGTAGGTAGGTAGGTAGGTAGGTAGAGGGATAGAGGGAGAAATACAGTAGGTAGGTAGGTAGGTAGGTAGAGGGATAGAGGGAGAAAACAGTAGGTAGGTAGATAGAGGGAGAGAGAGAATGGGAGAAATACAGTAGGTAGGTAGGTAGAGGGATAGAGAGAGAGAGGGAGAAATGCAGTAAGTAGGTAGAGGGATAGAGAGAGAAAGGGAGAAATACAGCAGGTAGGTAGGTAGGTAGGTAGAGGGAGAGAGGGAGAGGGAGAAATACAGTAGTTAGGTAGAGAGAGAGAGAGGGAGAGGGAGAAATACAGTAGGTAGGTAGGTAGGTAGGTAGGTAGAGGGAGAGAGGGAGAAATACAGTAGCTAGGTAGGTAAGTAGGTAGGTAGGTAGGTAGGTAGGTAGGTAGGTAGGTAGGTAGGTAGCAGGTAGGTAGGTAGAGGGATAGAGAGAGAGGGAGAATTACAGAAGGTAGGTAGAGGGAGCGAGGGAGAAATATGTTAGGTAGGTAGCTAGATTGAGAGAGGGAGAAATACAGTAGGTAGGTTGGTAGGTTGGTGGGTAGGTAGGTAGGTAGGTAGGTAGGTACAGTGATAGAGAGAGAGAGGGAGAAATGCAGTAAGTAGGTAGAGGGATAGAGAGAGAAAGGGAGAAATACAGCAGGTAGGTAGGTAGGTAGGTAGAGGGAGAGAGGGAGAAATACTGTAGTTTGGTAGGTAGAGGGAGAGAGGGAGAGGGAGAAATAAAGTTGGTAGGTAGGTAGGTAGGAAGGTAGGTAGAGGGAGAGAGGGAGAAATACAGTAGGTAGGTAGGTAAGTAGGTAGGTAGGTAGGTAGGTAGGTAGGTAGGTAGAGGGATAGAGAGAGAGGGAGAATTACAGTAGGTAGGTAGAGGGAGCGAGGGAGAAATATGTTAGGTAGGTAGGTAGATTGAGAGAGGGAGAAATACAGTAGGTAGGTAGGTAGAGGGAGAGAGAGGGAGAAATACAGTAGGTAGGTAGGTAGGTAAGTAGGTAGGTAGGTAGGTAGGTAGGTAGGTAGGTAGGTAGAGGGATAGAGGGAGAAAACAGTAGGTAGGTAGATAGAAGGAGAGAGAGAATGGGAGAAATACAGTAGGTAGGTATGTAGAGGGATAGAGAGAGAAATGTAGGTAGGTAGGTAGGTAGGTAGGTAGGTAGGTAGGTAGGTAGAGGGATAGAGAGAGACAGGGAGAAATACAGTAGGTAGGTTGGTAGGTTGGTAGGTAGGTAGGTAGGTAGGTAGGTAGGTAGGTAGGTAGGTAGGTAGGTAGGTAGAGGGATAGAGAGAGAGAGGGAGAAATGCAGTAAGTAGGTAGAGGGATAGAGAGAAAAAGGGAGAAATACAGCAGGTAGGTAGGTAGAGGGAGAGAGGGAGAAATACAGTAGTTAGGTAGGTAGAGGGAGAGAGAGGGAGAGGGAGAAATACAGTAGGTAGGTGGGTAGGTAGGTAGAGGGAGAGAGGGAGGGGAGAAATACAGGAGGTAGGTAGGTAGAGGGTTAGATGGATAAATACAGTAGGTAGGTAGGTAGGGAGAGGGATAGAGAGGGAGAGGGAGAATTACAGTAGGTAGGTAGGTAGGTAGGTAGGTAGGTAGAGGGAGAGAGGGAGAAATACAGTAGGTAGGTAGGTAGGTAGGTAGGTAGGTAGGTAGGTAGGTAGGTAGGTAGGTAGGTAGCGGGATAGAGAGAGAGGGACAATTACAGTAGGTAGGTAGAGGGAGCGAGGGAGAAATATGTTAGGTAGGTAGGTAGATTGAGAGAGGGAGAGGGAGAAATACAGTAGGTAGGTAGGTAGAGGGAGAGAGAGGGAGAAATACAGTACGTAGGTAGGTAGGTAAGTAGGTAAGTAGGTAGGTAGGTAGAGGGATAGAGAGAGAGTTGGAGAAGCACAGTAGGTAGGTAGAGGGATAGAGGGAGAAAAACAGTAGGTAGGTAGGTAGGTAGAGGGACAGAGGGAGAAAAACAGTAGGTAGGTAGATAGAGGGAGAGAGAGAGAGGGAGAAATACAGTAGGTAGGTAGGTAGGTAGGTAGAGGGATAGAGAGAGAAATACAGTAGGTAGGTAGGTAGGTAGGTAGAGGGATAGAGAGAGAGAGGGAGAAATACAGTAGGTAGGTGGGTAGGTAGGTAGAGGGAGAGAGGGAGGGGAGAAATACAGGAGGTAGGTAGGTAGAGGGATAGAGGGATAAATACAGTAGCTAGGTAGGTAGAGGGATAGAGGGAGAAATACAGTAGGTAGGTAGTTAGGTAGGTAGGTAGGTAGAGGGATAGAGGGAGAAAAACAGTAGCTAGGTAGATAGAGGGAGAGAGAGAGAGGGAGAAATACAGTAGGTAGGTAGGTAGGTAGGTAGGTAGGTAGGTAGGTAGGTAGGTAGGTAGGTAGGTAGGTAGGTAGGGGGATAGAGGGAGAAATACAGTAGGTAGGTAGGTAGGTAGGTAGGTAGGTAGAGGGATAGAGGGAGAAAACAGTAGGTAGGTAGATAGAGGGAGAGAGAGAATGGGAGAAATACAGTAGGTAGGTAGGTAGAGGGATAGAGAGAGAGAGGGAGAAATGCAGTACGTAGGTAGAGGGATAGAGAGAGAAAGGGAGAAATACAGCAGGTAGGTAGGTAGGTAGGTAGAGGGAGAGAGGGAGAGGGAGAAATACAGTAGTTAGTTAGGTAGAGGGAGAGAGAGGGAGAGGGAGAAATACAGTAGGTAGGTAGGTAGGTAGGTAGGTAGGTAGAGGGAGAGAGGGAGAAATACAGTAGCTAGGTAGGTAAGTAGGTAGGTAGGTAGGTAGGTAGGTAGGTAGGTAGGTAGGTAGCAGGTGGGTAGGTAGAGGGATAGAGAGAGAGGGAGAATTACAGAAGGTAGGTAGAGGGAGCGAGGGAGAAATATGTTAGGTAGGTAGCTAGATTGAGAGAGGGAGAAATACAGTAGGTAGGTTGGTAGGTTGGTAGGTAGGTAGGTAGGTAGGTAGGTAGGTAGGTAGGTAGGTACAGTGATAGAGAGAGAGAGGGAGAAATGCAGTAAGTAGGTAGAGGGATAGAGAGAGAAAGGGAGAAATACAGCAGGTAGGTAGGTAGGTAGGTAGAGGGAGAGAGGGAGAAATACTGTAGTTTGGTAGGTAGAGGGAGAGAGGGAGAGGGAGAAATAAAGTTGGTAGGTAGGTAGGTAGGAAGGTAGGTAGAGGGAGAGAGGGAGAAATACAGTAGGTAGGTAGGTAAGTAGGTAGGTAGGTAGGTAGGTAGGTAGGTAGAGGGATAGAGAGAGAGGGAGAATTACAGTAGGTAGGTAGAGGGAGCGAGGGAGAAATATGTTAGGTAGGTAGGTAGATTGAGAGAGGGAGAAATACAGTAGGTAGGTAGGTAGAGGGAGAGAGAGGGAGAAATACAGTAGGTAGGTAGGTAGGTAAGTAGGTAGGTAGGTAGGTAGGTAGGTAGGTAGAGGGATAGAGGGAGAAAACAGTAGGTAGGTAGATAGAAGGAGAGAGAGAATGGGAGAAATACAGTAGGTAGGTAGGTAGAGGGATAGAGAGAGAAATGTAGGTAGGTAGGTAGGTAGGTAGGTAGGTAGGTAGGTAGAGGGATAGAGAGAGACAGGGAGAAATACAGTAGGTAGGTTGGTAGGTTGGTAGGTAGGTAGGTAGGTAGGTAGGTAGGTAGGTAGGTAGGTAGGTAGGTAGAGGGATAGAGAGAGAGGGAGAAATGCAGTAAGTAGGTAGAGGGATAGAGAGAAAAAGGGAGAAATACAGTAGGTAGGTAGGTAGAGGGAGAGAGAGGGAGAAATACAGTAGTTAGGTAGGTAGAGGGAGAGAGAGGGAGAGGGAGAAATACAGTAGGTAGGTAGGTATGTATGTAGGTAGGTAGGTAGGTAGAGGGATAGAGAGAGAGTTGGAGAAGTACAGTAGGTAGGTAGAGGGATAGAGAGAGAAAGGGAGAAATACAGTAGGTAGGTAGGTAGAGGGAGAGAGAGGGAGAAATACAGTAGGTAGGTAGGTAGGTAAGTAGGTAGGTAGGTAGGTAGGTAGGTAGGTAGGTAGGTAGGTAGTGGGATAGAGGGAGAAATACAGTAGGTAGGTAGGTAGGTAGGTAGAGGGATAGAGGGAGAAAACAGTAGGTAGGTAGATAGAAGGAGAGAGAGAATGGGAGAAATACAGTAGGTAGGTAGGTAGAGGGATAGAGAGGGAGAGGGAGAAATACAGTAGGTAGGTTGGTAGGTAGGTAGGTAGGTAGGTAGGTAGGTAGGTAGGTAGAGGGATAGAGAGAAAAAGGGAGAAATACAGCAGGTAGGTAGGTAGAGGGAGAGAGGGAGAGGGAGAAATACAGTAGTTAGGTAGGTAGAGGGAGAGAGAGGGAGAGGGAGAAATACAGTAGGTAGGTAGGTAGGTAGGTAGGTAGGTAGAGGGATAGAGGGAGAAATACAGTAGGTAGGTAGGTAGGTAGGTAGGTAGGTAGGTAGGTAGAGGATAGAGGGAGAAAACAGTAGGTAGGTAGATAGAGGGAGAGAGAGAATGGGAGAAATACAGTAGGTAGGTAGGTAGAGGGATAGAGAGAGAGAGGGAGAAATGCAGTAAGTAGGTAGAGGGATAGAGAGAGAAAGGGAGAAATACAGCAGGTAGGTAGGTAGGTAGGTAGAGGGAGAGAGGGAGAGGGAGAAATACAGTAGTTAGTTAGGTAGAGGGAGAGAGAGGGAGAGGGAGAAATACAGTAGGTAGGTAGGTAGGTAGGTAGGTAGGTAGAGGGAGAGAGGGAGAAATACAGTAGCTAGGTAGGTAAGTAGGTAGGTAGGTAGGTAGGTAGGTAGGTAGGTAGGTAGGTAGGTAGCAGGTAGGTAGGTAGAGGGATAGAGAGAGAGGGAGAATTACAGAAGGTAGGTAGAGGGAGCGAGGGAGAAATATGTTAGGTAGGTAGCTAGATTGAGAGAGGGAGAAATACAGTAGGTAGGTTGGTAGGTTGGTAGGTAGGTAGGTAGGTAGGTAGGTAGGTAGGTAGGTACAGTGATAGAGAGAGAGAGGGAGAAATGCAGTAAGTAGGTAGAGGGATAGAGAGAGAAAGGGAGAAATACAGCAGGTAGGTAGGTAGGTAGGTAGAGGGAGAGAGGAGAAATACTGTAGTTTGGTAGGTAGAGGGAGAGAGGGAGAGGGAGAAATAAAGTTGGTAGGTAGGTAGGTAGGAAGGTAGGTAGAGGGAGAGAGGGAGAAATACAGTAGGTAGGTAGGTAAGTAGGTAGGTAGGTAGGTAGGTAGGTAGGTAGGTAGGTAGAGGGATAGAGAGAGAGGGAGAATTACAGTAGGTAGGTAGAGGGAGCGAGGGAGAAATATGTTAGGTAGGTAGGTAGATTGAGAGAGGGAGAAATACAGTAGGTAGGTAGGTAGAGGGAGAGAGAGGGAGAAATACAGTAGGTAGGTAGGTAGGTAAGTAGGTAGGTAGGTAGGTAGGTAGGTAGGTAGAGGGATAGAGGGAGAAAACAGTAGGTAGGTAGATAGAAGGAGAGAGAGAATGGGAGAAATACAGTAGGTAGGTAGGTAGAGGGATAGAGAGAGAAATGTAGGTAGGTAGGTAGGTAGGTAGGTAGGTAGGTAGGTAGGTAGGTAGGTAGGTAGAGGGATAGAGAGAGACAGGGAGAAATACAGTAGGTAGGTTGGTAGGTTGGTAGGTAGGTAGGTAGGTAGGTAGGTAGGTAGGTAGGTAGGTAGGTAGGTAGGTAGGTAGGTAGAGGGATAGAGAGAGAGGGAGAAATGCAGTAAGTAGGTAGAGGGATAGAGAGAAAAAGGGAGAAATACAGCAGGTAGGTAGGTAGAGGGAGAGAGGGAGAAATACAGTAGTTAGGTAGGTAGAGGGAGAGAGAGGGAGAGGGAGAAATACAGTAGGTAGGTAGGTATGTATGTAGGTAGGTAGGTAGGTAGAGGGATAGAGAGAGAGTTGGAGAAGTACAGTAGGTAGGTAGAGGGATAGAGAGAGAAAGGGAGAAATACAGTAGGTAGGTAGGTAGAGGGAGAGAGAGGGAGAAATACAGTAGGTAGGTAGGTAGGTAAGTAGGTAGGTAGGTAGGTAGGTAGGTAGGTAGGTAGTGGGATAGAGGGAGAAATACAGTAGGTAGGTAGGTAGGTAGGTAGGTAGAGGGATAGAGGGAGAAAACAGTAGGTAGGTAGATAGAAGGAGAGAGAGAATGGGAGAAATACAGTAGGTAGGTAGGTAGAGGGATAGAGAGGGAGAGGGAGAAATACAGTAGGTAGGTTGGTAGGTAGGTAGGTAGGTAGGTAGGTAGGTAGGTAGAGGGATAGAGAGAAAAATGGAGAAATACAGCAGGTAGGTAGGTAGAGGGAGAGAGGGAGAGGGAGAAATACAGTAGTTAGGTAGGTAGAGAGAGAGAGAGGGAGAGGGAGAAATACAGTAGGTAGGTAGGTAGGTAGGTAGGTAGGTAGGTAGGTAGGTAGAGGGAGAGA
>JBDLLF010000134.1:0-27500 GCA_039707465.1 Rhabdophis nuchalis | reverse complement strand
AGAAATACAGTAGGTAGGTAGGTAGGTAGGTAGGTAGGTAGAGGGATAGAGGGAGAAAAACAGTAGATAGGTAGATAGAGGGAGAGAGAGAGAGGGAGAAATACAGTAGGTAGGTAGGTAGGTAGGAAGGTAGGTAGAGGGAGAGAGGGAGAAATACAGTAGGTAGGTAGGTAAGTAGGTAGGTAGGTAGGTAGGTAGAGGGATAGAGAGAGAGGGAGAATTACAGTAGGTAGGTAGAGGGAGCGAGGGAGAAATATGTTAGGTAGGTAGGTAGATTGAGAGAGGGAGAGGGAGAAATTCAGTAGGTAGGTAGGTAGAGGGATAGAGGGAGATTTACAGTAGGTAGGTAGGTAGGTAGAGGGATAGAGGGAGAAAACAGTAGGTAGGTAGATAGAAGGAGAGACAGAATGGGAGAAATACAGTAGGTAGGTAGGTAGAGGGATAGAGAGAGAGTTGGAGAAGTACAGTAGGTAGGTAAAGGGATAGAGGGAGAGAGAGAGGGAGAAATACAGTAGGTAGGTAGGTAGGTAGGTAGGTAGGTAGGTAGAGGGATAGAGAGAGAAATACAGTAGGTAGGTAGGTAGGTAGGTAGAGGGATAGAGAGAGAGAGGGAGAAATAAAGTAGGTATGTAGGTAGGTAGGTGGATAGAGAGAGAAAGGGAGAAATACAGTAGGTAGGTAGGTAGGTAGGTAGGTAGGTAGGTAGAGGGAGAGAGGGAGAAATACAGTAGGTAGGTAGGTAAGTAGGTAGGTAGGTAGGTAGGTAGGTAGAGGGATAGAGAGAGAGGGAGAATTACAGTAGGTAGGTAGAGGGAGCGAGGGAGAAATATGTTAGGTAGGTAGGTAGATTGAGAGAGGGAGAGGGAGAAATTCAGTAGGTAGGTAGGTAGAGGGATAGAGGGAGATTTACAGTAGGTAGGTAGGTAGGTAGAGGGATAGAGGGAGAAAACAGTAGGTAGGTAGATAGAAGGAGAGACAGAATAGGAGAAATACAGTAGGTAGGTAGGTAGAGGGATAGAGAGAGAGTTGGAGAAGTACAGTAGGTAGGTAAAGGGATAGAGGGAGAGAGAGAGGGAGAAATACAGTAGGTAGGTAGGTAGGTAGGTAGGTAGGTAGAGGGATAGAGAGAGAAATACAGTAGGTAGGTAGGTAGGTAGAATGATAGAGAGAGAGAGGGAGAAATACAGTAGGTAGGTGGGTAGGTAGGTAGAGGGAGAGAGGGAGGGGAGAAATACAGGAGGTAGGTAGGTAGAGGGATAGAGGGATAAATACAGTAGTTAGGTAGGTAGAGGGATAGAGAGGGAGAGGGAGAAATACAGTAGGTATGTAGGTAGGTAGGTGGATAGAGAGAGAAAGGGAGAAATACAGTAGGTAGGTAGGTAGGTAGGTAGGTAGGTAGGCAGGTAGGTAGGTAGGTAGAGGGAGAGAGGGAGAGGGAGAAATACAGTAGCTAGGTAGGTAGAGGGATAGAGGGAGAAATACAGTAGGTAGGTAGTTAGGTAGGTAGGTAGGTAGAGGGATAGAGGGAGAAAAACAGTAGATAGGTAGATAGAGGGAGAGAGAGAGAGGGAGAAATACAGTAGGTAGGTAGGTAGGTAGGAAGGTAGGTAGAGGGAGAGAGGGAGAAATACAGTAGGTAGGTAGGTAAGTAGGTAGGTAGGTAGGTAGGTAGAGGGATAGAGAGAGAGGGAGAATTACAGTAGGTAGGTAGAGGGAGCGAGGGAGAAATATGTTAGGTAGGTAGGTAGATTGAGAGAGGGAGAGGGAGAAATTCAGTAGGTAGGTAAGTAGAGGGATAGAGGGAGATTTACAGTAGGTAGGTAGGTAGGTAGAGGGATAGAGGGAGAAAACAGTAGGTAGGTAGATAGAAGGAGAGACAGAATGGGAGAAATACAGTAGGTAGGTAGGTAGAGGGATAGAGAGAGAGTTGGAGAAGTACAGTAGGTAGGTAAAGGGATAGAGGGAGAGAGAGAGGGAGAAATACAGTAGGTAGGTAGGTAGGTAGGTAGGTAGGTAGGTAGAGGGATAGAGAGAGAAATACAGTAGGTAGGTAGGTAGGTAGAGGGATAGAGAGAGAGAGGGAGAAATACAGTAGGTAGGTGGGTAGGTAGGTAGAGGGAGAGAGGGAGGGGAGAAATACAGGAGGTAGGTAGGTAGAGGGATAGAGGGATAAATACAGTAGGTAGGTAGGTAGAGGGATAGAGAGGGAGAGGGAGAAATACAGTAGGTATGTAGGTAGGTAGGTGGATAGAGAGAGAAAGGGAGAAATACAGTAGGTAGGTAGGTAGGTAGGTAGGTAGGTAGGTAGGTAGGTAGGTAGGTAGAGGGAGAGAGGGAGAGGGAGAAATACAGTAGCTAGGTAGGTAGAGGGATAGAGGGAGAAATACAGTAGGTAGGTAGTTAGGCAGGTAGGTAGGTAGAGGGATAGAGGGAGAAAAACAGTAGATAGGTAGATAGAGGGAGAGAGAGAGAGGGAGAAATACAGTAGGTAGGTAGGTAGGTAGGAAGGTAGGTAGAGGGAGAGAGGGAGAAATACAGTAGGTAGGTAGGTAAGTAGGTAGGTAGGTAGGTAGGTAGAGGGATAGAGAGAGAGGGAGAATTACAGTAGGTAGGTAGAGGGAGCGAGGGAGAAATATGTTAGGTAGGTAGGTAGATTGAGAGAGGGAGAGGGAGAAATACAGTAGGTAGGTAGGTAGAGGGAGAGAGAGGGAGAAATACAGTAGGTAGGTAGGTAGGTAAGTAGGTAGGTAGGTAGGTAGGTAGAGGGATAGAGAGAGAGTTGGAGAAGTACAGTAGGTAGGTAGAGGGGTAGAGAGAGAGAGGGAGAAATACAGTAGGTAGGTAGGTAGGTAGGTAAGTAGGTAGGTAGGTAGGTAGGTAGGTAGGTAGGTAGGTAGGTAGGTAGAGGGATAGAGGGAGAAATACAGTAGGTAGGTAGGTAGGTAGGTAGAGGGATAGAGGGAGAAAACAGTAGGTAGGTAGATAGAAGGAGAGAGAGAATGGGAGAAATACAGTAGGTAGGTAGGTCGAGGGATAGAGAGAGAAATGTAGGTAGGTAGGTAGGTAGGTAGGTAGGTAGGTAGGTAGGTAGAGGGATAGAGAGAGACAGGGAGAAATACAGTAGGTAGGTTGGTAGGTTGGTAGGTTGGTAGGTTGGTAGGTAGGTAGGTAGGTAGGTAGGTAGAGGGATAGAGAGAGAGAGGGAGAAATGCAGTAAGTAGGTAGAGGGATAGAGAGAAAAAGGGAGAAATACAGCAGGTAGGTAGGTAGAGGGAGAGAGGGAGAGGGAGAAATACAGTAGTTAGGTAGGTAGAGAGAGAGAGAGGGAGAGGGAGAAATACAGTAGGTAGGTAGGTAGGTAGGTAGGTAGGTAGGTAGGTAGAGGGAGAGAGGAGAAATACAGTAGGTAGGTAGGTAGAGGGATAGAGGGAGATTTACAGTAGGTAGGTAGGTAGGTAGAGGGATAGAGGGAGAAAACAGTAGGTAGGTAGATAGAAGGAGAGACAGAATGGGAGAAATACAGTAGGTAGGTAGGTAGAGGGATAGAGAGAGGGAGAAATACAGTAGGTAGGTAGGTAGGTAGGTAGAGGGATAGAGAGAGAAATACAGTAGGTAGGTAGGTAGGTAGAGGGATAGAGGGAGAAAAACAGTAGGTAGGTAGATAGAGGGAGAGAGAGAGGGAGAAATACAGTAGGTAGGTAGGTAGGTAGGTAGAGGGATAGAGAGAGAAATACAGTAGGTAGGTAGGTAGGTAGGTAGAGGGATAGAGAGAGAGAGGGAGAAATACAGTAGGTAGGTGGGTAGGTAGGTAGAGGGAGAGAGGGAGGGGAGAAATACAGGAGGTAGGTAGGTAGAGGGAGAGAGGGAGAGGGAGAAATACAGTAGTTAGGTAGGTAGAGGGAGAGAGAGGGAGAGGGAGAAATACAGTAGGTAGGTAGGTAGGTAGGTAGGTAGGTAGAGGGAGAGAGGGAGAAATACAGTAGGTAGGTAGAGGGATAGAGGGAGATTTACAGTAGGTAGGTAGGTAGGTAGAGGGATAGAGGGAGAAAACAGTAGGTAGGTAGATAGAAGGAGAGACAGAATGGGAGAAATACAGTAGGTAGGTAGGTAGAGGGATAGAGAGAGGGAGAAATACAGTAGGTAGGTAGGTAGGTAGGTAGAGGGATAGAGAGAGAAATACAGTAGATAGGTAGGTAGGTAGAGGGATAGAGGGAGAAAAACAGTAGGTAGGTAGATAGAGGGAGAGAGAGAGGGAGAAATACAGTAGGTAGGTAGGTAGGTAGGTAGAGGGATAGAGAGAGAAATACAGTAGGTAGGTAGGTAGGTAGGTAGAGGGATAGAGAGAGAGAGGGAGAAATACAGTAGGTAGGTGGGTAGGTAGGTAGAGGGAGAGAGGGAGGGGAGAAATACAGGAGGTAGGTAGGTAGAGGGATAGAGGGATAAATACAGTAGGTAGGTAGGTAGAGGGATAGAGAGGGAGAGGGAGAAATACAGTAGGTATGTAGGTAGGTAGGTGGATAGAGAGAGAAAGGGAGAAATACAGTAGGTAGGTAGGTAGGTAGGTAGGTAGGTAGGTAGGTAGGTAGAGGGAGAGAGGGAGAGGGAGAAATACAGTAGCTAGGTAGGTAGAGGGATAGAGGGAGAAATACAGTAGGTAGGTAGTTAGGTAGGTAGGTAGGTAGAGGGATAGAGGGAGAAAAACAGTAGATAGGTAGATAGAGGGAGAGAGAGAGGGAGAAATACAGTAGGTAGGTAGGTAGAGGGATAGAGAGAGAGAGGGAGAAATGCAGTAAGTAGGTAGAGGGATAGAGAGAGAAAGGGAGAAATACAGCAGGTAGGTAGGTAGGTAGGTAGAGGGAGAGAGGGAGAGGGAGAAATACAGTAGTTAGGTAGGTAGAGGGAGAGAGAGGGAGAGGGAGAAATACAGTAGGTAGGTAGGTAGGTAGGTAGGTAGGTAGGTAGGTAGGTAGGTAGGTAGGTAGGTAGAGGGAGAGAGGGAGAAATACAGTAGCTAGGTAGGTAAGTAGGTAGGTGGGTAGGTAGGTAGGTAGCAGGTAGGTAGGTAGAGGGATAGAGAGAGAGGGAGAATTACAGTAGGTAGGTAGAGGGAGCGAGGGAGAAATATGTTAGGTAGGTAATAATAATAATAATAATTATTTAATTTCTTGACCGCTTCTCTCCCCACGGGGACTCGGAGCGGTGCACAGGGAAAACTAAAACCATAAATACAATACAATCAAAACAACATCTTAAAAACAAATTAAACAGTGCCTGTGCTAAAATACCCATTATAACTAAAATTCCCTACACAACTAAAACCCCATAGAGAGAGACTACCCCAGGCCGGCCAAGCAGAAAAAATATGTTTTTAATTTCAGACGGAAGGAGCGGAGGTCCGTGGTTGTTCTAATGTCGGGGGGAAGGTCATTCCAGAGGGCTGGGCCCGCCACAGAGAGAGCCCTTCCCCTGGGCGTCGCCCGCTGACAAAGTCTAGTGGACGGCACCCGGAGAAGTCCCTCTCTGTGGGAGCAAATTGGCCGTGAGGATGTATGAGGCAGGATCCGATCCCGCAAGTAGCTAGGTCCCGAGCCATGGAGCGCTTTAAAGATGATAATTAATACCTTGAAGCACACCCGGAAGACGACAGGCAGCCAGTGCAGCTCGCGCAGGAGAGGTGTTACATGGGTAAACCTAGAAGTACCCAGGATTGCCCGCGCGGCTGTGTTCTGGACCATCTGCAGTCTCCGGGTTTACCTCAAGGGAAGCCCCATGTAGAGAAGGTAGCTAGATTGAGAGAGGGAGAGGGAGAGGGAGAAATACAGTAGGTAGGTAGGTAGAGGGAGAGAGAGGGAGAAATACAGTAGGTAGGTTGGTAGGTTGGTAGGTAGGTAGGTAGGTAGTTAGGTAGGTAGAGTGATAGAGAGAGAGAGGGAGAAATGCAGTAAGTAGGTAGAGGGATAGAGAGAGAAAGGGAGAAATACAGCAGGTAGGTAGGTAGAGGGAGAGAGAGGGAGAGGGAGAAATACAGTAGGTAGGTAGGTAGGTAAGTAGGTAGGTAGGTAAGTAGGTAGGTAGGTAGAGGGAGAGAGGGAGAAATACAGTAGGTAGGTAGGTAAGTAGGTAGGTAGGTAGGTAGGTAGGTAGGTAGGTAGGTAGAGGGATAGAGAGAGAGGGAGAATTACAGTAGGTAGGTAGAGGGAGCGAGGGAGAAATATGTTAGGTAGGTAGGTAGATTGAGAGAGGGAGAGGGAGAAATACAGTAGGTAGGTAGGTAGAGGGAGAGAGAGGGAGAAATACAGTAGGTAGGTAGTTAGGTAGGTAGGTAGGTAGGTAGGTAGGTAGAGGGATTGAGAGAGAGTTGGAGAAGTACAGTAGGTAGGTAGAGGGATAGAGGGAGAAATACAGTAGGTAGGTAGGTAGGTAGGTAGAGGGATAGAGAGGGAGAGGGAGAAATACAGTAGGTAGGTAGGTAGGTAGGTGGATAGAGAGAGAAAGGGAGAATTACAGTAGGTAGGTAGGTAGGTAGGTAGGTAGGTAGGTAGGTAGGTAGAGGGAGAGAGGGAGAAATACAGTAGGTAGGTAGGTAGGTAGGTAGGTAGAGGGATAGAGAGAGAGGGACAATTACAGTAGGTAGGTAGAGGGAGCGAGGGAGAAATATGTTAGGTAGGTAGGTAGATTGAGAGAGGGAGAGGGAGAAATATAGTAGGTAGGTAGGTAGAGGGAGAGAGAGGGAGAAATACAGTAGTTAGGTAGGTAGAGGGAGAGAGAGGGAGAGGGAGAAATACAGTAGGTAGGTAGGTATGTATGTAGGTAGGTAGGTAGGTAGAGGGATAGAGAGAGAGTTGGAGAAGTACAGTAGGTAGGTAGAGGGATAGAGAGAGAAAGGGAGAAATACAGTAGGTAGGTAGGTAGAGGGAGAGAGAGGGAGAAATACAGTAGGTAGGTAGGTAGGTAAGTAGGTAGGTAGGTAGGTAGGTAGGTAGGTAGGTAGGTAGGTAGTGGGATAGAGGGAGAAATACAGTAGGTAGGTAGGTAGGTAGGTAGAGGGATAGAGGGAGAAAACAGTAGGTAGGTAGATAGAAGGAGAGAGAGAATGGGAGAAATACAGTAGGTAGGTAGGTAGAGGGATAGAGAGGGAGAGGGAGAAATACAGTAGGTAGGTTGGTAGGTAGGTAGGTAGGTAGGTAGGTAGGTAGAGGGATAGAGAGAAAAAGGGAGAAATACAGCAGGTAGGTAGGTAGAGGGAGAGAGGGAGAGGGAGAAATACAGTAGTTAGGTAGGTAGAGGGAGAGAGAGGGAGAGGGAGAAATACAGTAGGTAGGTAGGTAGGTAGGTAGGTAGGTAGAGGGATAGAGGGAGAAATACAGTAGGTAGGTAGGTAGGTAGGTAGGTAGGTAGAGGGATAGAGGGAGAAAACAGTAGGTAGGTAGATAGAGGGAGAGAGAGAATGGGAGAAATACAGTAGGTAGGTAGGTAGAGGGATAGAGAGAGAGAGGGAGAAATGCAGTAAGTAGGTAGAGGGATAGAGAGAGAAAGGGAGAAATACAGCAGGTAGGTAGGTAGGTAGGTAGAGGGAGAGAGGGAGAGGGAGAAATACAGTAGTTAGTTAGGTAGAGGGAGAGAGAGGGAGAGGGAGAAATACAGTAGGTAGGTAGGTAGGTAGGTAGGTAGGTAGAGGGAGAGAGGGAGAAATACAGTAGCTAGGTAGGTAAGTAGGTAGGTAGGTAGGTAGGTAGGTAGGTAGGTAGGTAGGTAGGTAGCAGGTAGGTAGGTAGGTAGAGGGATAGAGAGAGAGGGAGAATTACAGAAGGTAGGTAGAGGGAGCGAGGGAGAAATATGTTAGGTAGGTAGCTAGATTTGAGAGAGGGAGAAATACAGTAGGTAGGTTGGTAGGTTGGTAGGTAGGTAGGTAGGTAGGTAGGTAGGTAGGTAGGTAGGTACAGTGATAGAGAGAGAGAGGGAGAAATGCAGTAAGTAGGTAGAGGGATAGAGAGAGAAAGGGAGAAATACAGCAGGTAGGTAGGTAGGTAGGTAGAGGGAGAGAGGGAGAAATACTGTAGTTTGGTAGGTAGAGGGAGAGAGGGAGAGGGAGAAATAAAGTTGGTAGGTAGGTAGGTAGGAAGGTAGGTAGAGGGAGAGAGGGAGAAATACAGTAGGTAGGTAGGTAAGTAGGTAGGTAGGTAGGTAGGTAGGTAGGTAGGTAGGTAGAGGGATAGAGAGAGAGGGAGAATTACAGTAGGTAGGTAGAGGGAGCGAGGGAGAAATATGTTAGGTAGGTAGGTAGATTGAGAGAGGGAGAAATACAGTAGGTAGGTAGGTAGAGGGAGAGAGAGGGAGAAATACAGTAGGTAGGTAGGTAGGTAAGTAGGTAGGTAGGTAGGTAGGTAGGTAGAGGGATAGAGGGAGAAAACAGTAGGTAGGTAGATAGAAGGAGAGAGAGAATGGGAGAAATACAGTAGGTAGGTAGGTAGAGGGATAGAGAGAGAAATGTAGGTAGGTAGGTAGGTAGGTAGGTAGGTAGGTAGGTAGGTAGGTAGGTAGGTAGGTAGGTAGAGGGATAGAGAGAGACAGGGAGAAATACAGTAGGTAGGTTGGTGGTCGGTAGGTAGGTAGGTAGGTAGGTAGGTAGGTAGGTAGGTAGGTAGGTAGAGGGAAGAGAGAGAGGGAGAAATGCAGTAAGTAGGTAGAGGGATAGAGAGAAAAAGGGAGAAATACAGCAGGTAGGTAGGTAGAGGGAGAGAGGGAGAAATACAGTAGTTAGGTAGGTAGAGGGAGAGAGAGGGAGAGGGAGAAATACAGTAGGTAGGTAGGTATGTATGTAGGTAGGTAGGTAGGTAGAGGGATAGAGAGAGAGTTGGAGAAGTACAGTAGGTAGGTAGAGGGATAGAGAGAGAAAGGGAGAAATACAGTAGGTAGGTAGGGTAGAGGGAGAGAGAGGGAGAAATACAGTAGGTAGTTAGGTAGGTAAGTAGGTAGGTAGGTAGGGAGGTAAAGTAGGTAGGTAGATAGAAGGAGAGAGAGAATGGGAGAAATACAGTAGGTAGGTAGGTAGAGGGATAGAGAGGGAGAGGGAGAAATACAGTAGGTAGGTTGGTAGGTAGGTAGGTAGGTAGGTAGGTAGGTAGGTAGAGGGATAGAGAGAAAAATGGAGAAATACAGCAGGTAGGTAGGTAGAGGGAGAGAGGGAGAGGGAGAAATACAGTAGTTAGGTAGGTAGAGAGAGAGAGAGGGAGAGGGAGAAATACAGTAGGTAGGTAGGTAGGTAGGTAGGTAGGTAGGTAGGTAGAGGGAGAGAGGGAGAAATACAGTAGGTAGGTAGGTAGGTAGGTAGGTAGGTAGGTAGGTAGGTAGGTAGGTAGAGGGATAGAGAGAGAGGGAGAATTACAGTAGGTAGGTAGAGGGAGCGAGGGAGAAATATGTTAGGTAGGTAGGTAGATTGAGAGAGGGAGAGGGAGAAATACAGTAGGTAGGTAGGTAGAGGGAGAGAGAGGGAGAAATACAGTAGGTAGGTAGGTAGGTAGGTAGGTAGGTAGTTAGGTAGGTAGGTAGGTAGAGGATAGAGGGAGAAAAACAGTAGATAGGTAGATAGAGGGAGAGAGAGAGAGGGAGAAATACAGTACGTAGGTAGGTAGAGGGATAGAGAGAGAGAGGGAGAATTACAGAAGGTAGGTAGAGGGAGCGAGGGAGAAATATGTTAGGTAGGTAGCTAGATTGAGAGAGGGAGAAATACAGTAGGTAGGTTGGTAGGTTGGTTGGTAGGTAGGTAGGTAGGTAGGTAGGTAGGTAGGTAGGTAGGTAGGTACAGTGATAGAGAGAGAGAGGGAGAAATGCAGTAAGTAGGTAGAGGGATAGAGAGAGAAAGGGAGAAATACAGCAGGTAGGTAGGTAGGTAGGTAGGTAGAGGGAGAGAGGGAGAAATACTGTAGTTTGGTAGGTAGAGGGAGAGAGGGAGAGGAGAAAATAAAGTTTGTAGGTAGGTAGGTAGGAAGGTAGGTAGAGGGATAAGGGGGGAGAAATACAGTAGGTAGGTAGGTAAGTAGGTAGGTAGGTAGATAGGTAGGTAGGTAGGTAGGTAGGTAGGTAGAGGGATAGAGAGAGAGGGAGAATTACAGTAGGTAGGTAGAGGGAGCGAGGGAGAAATATGTTAGGTAGGTAGGTAGATTGAGAGAGGGAGAGGGAAATATAGTAGGTAGGTAGGTAGAGGGAGAGAGAGGGAAAATACAGTAGGTAGATAGGTAGTAAGTAGGTAGGTAGGTAGGTAGGTAGAGGGATAGAGAGAGAGTTGGAGAAGTACAGTAGGTAGGTAGAGGGATAGAGAGAGAAAGGAGAAATAAAGTAGGTAGGTAGGTAGAGGGAGAGAGAGGGAGAAATACAGTAGGTAGGTAGGTAGGTAAGTAGGTAGGTAGGTAGGTAGGTAGGTAGAGGGATAGAGGGAGAAATACAGTAGGTAGGTAGGTAGGTAGGTAGGTAGGTAGGTAGGTAGGTAGGTAGGTAGAGGGATAGAGAGAGACAGGGAGAAATGCAGTAAGTAGGTAGAGGGATAGAGAGAAAAAGGGAGAAATACAGCAGGTAGGTAGGTAGAGGGAGAGAGGAGAAGGGAGAAATACAGTAGTTAGGTAGGTAGAGGGAGAGAGAGGGAGAGGGAGAAATACAGTAGGTAGTAGGTAGGTAGGTAGGTAGGTAGGTAGGTAGGTAGGTAGGTAGAGGGATAGAGAGAGAGTTGGAGAAGTACAGTAGGTAGGTAGAGGGATAGAGAGAAGAAAGGGAGAAATACAGTAGGTAGGTAGGTAGGTAGGTAGGTAGGTATGTAGGTAGGTAGAGGGATAGAGAGAGAGTTGGAGAAGTACAGTAGGTAGGTAGAGGGATAGAGGGAGAAAAACAGTAGGTAGGTAGGTGAGGATAGAAGGGAGAAAACAGTAGGTAGGTAGATAGAGGGAGAGAGAGAGGGAGAAAATACAGTAGGTAGGTAGGTAGGTAGGTAGGTAGAGGGATAGAGAGAGAAATACAGTAGGTAGGTAGGTAGGTAGGTAGGTAGGTAGGTAGGTAGGTAGAGGGAGAGAGGGCAAATACAGTAGTAGGTCGGTAAGTAGGTAGGTAGGTAGGTAGGTAGGTAGGTAGGTAGGTAGGTAGAGGGAGAGAGGGAGAAATACAGTAGGTAGGTAGGTAAGTAGGTAGGTAGGTAGGTAGAGGGATAGAGAGAGAGGGAGAATTACAGTAGTAGGTAGAGGGAGCGAGGAGAAATATGTTAGGTAGGTAGGTAGATTGAGAGAGGGAGAGGGAGAAATTCAGTAGGTAGGTAGGTAGAGGGATAGAGGGAGATTTACAGTAGGTAGGTAGGTAGGTAGAGGGATAGAGGGAGAAACACAGTAGGTAGGTAGATAGAAGGAGAGACAGAATGGGAGAAATAACAGTAGGTAGGTAGGTAGAGGGATAGAGAAGAGTTGGAGAAGTACAGTAGGTAGGTAAGGGATATAGGGAGAGAGAGAGGGAGAAATACAGTAGGTAGGTAGGTAGGTAGGTAGGTAGGTAGAGGATAGAGAGAGAAATACAGTAGGTAGGTAGGTAGGTAGAGGGATAGAGAGAGAGAGGGAGAATACAGTAGGTAGGGTGGGTAGGTAGGTAGAGGGAGAGAGGGAGGGGAGAAATACAGGAGGTAGGTAGGTAGAGGGATAGAGGGATAAATACAGTAGGTAGGTAGGTAGAGGGATAGAGAGGGAGAGGGAGAAATACAGAAGGTATGTAGGTAGGTAGGTGGATAGAGAGAGAAAGGGAGAAATACAGTAGGTAGGTAGGTAGGTAGGTAGGTAGGTAGGTAGGCAGGTAGGTAGGTGGTAGAGGGAGAGAGGGAGAGGGAGAAATACAGTAGCTAGGTAGGTAGAGGGATAGAGGGAGAAATACAGTAGGTAGGTAGTTAGGTAGGTAGGTAGGTAAGAGGGATAGAGGGAAAAAAACAGTAGATAGGTAGATAGAGGGAGAGAGAGAGAGGAGAAATACAGTAGGTAGGTAGGTAGGTAGGAAGGTAGGTAGAGGGAGAGAGGGAGAAATACAGTAGGTAGGTAGGTAAGTAGGTAGGTAGGTAGGTAGGTAGAGGGATAGAGAGAGAGGGAGAATTACAGTAGGTAGGTAGAGGGAGCGAGGAGAAATATGTTAGGTAGGTAGGTAGATTGAGAGAGGGAGAGGGAGAAATTCAGTAGGTAGGTAGGTAGAGGGATAGAGGGAGATTTACAGTAGGTAGGTAGGTAGGTAGAGGGATAGAGGGAGAAAACAGTAGGTAGGTAGATAGAAGGAGAGACAGAATGGGAGAAATACAGTAGGTAGGTAGGTAGAGGATAGAGGAGAGTTGGAGAAGTACAGTAGGTAGGTAAAGGGATAGAGGGAGAGAGAGAGGGAGAAATACAGTAGGTAGGTAGGTAGGTAGGTAGGTAGGTAGGTAGAGGGATAGAGAGAGAAATACAGTAGGTAGGTAGGTAGGTAGAGGGATAGAGAGAGAGAGGGAGAATACAGTAGGTAGGTGGGTAGGTAGGTAGAGGGAGAGAGGGAGGGGAGAAATACAGGAGGTAGGTAGGTAGAGGGATAGAGGGATAAATACAGTAGGTAGGTAGGTAGAGGGAGAGAGAGGGAGAGGGAGAAATACAGTAGGTATGTAGGTAGGTAGGTGGATAGAGAGAGAAAGGGAGAAATACAGTAGGTAGGTAGGTAGGTAGGTAGTAGGTAGGTAGGTAGGTAGGTAGGTAGGTAGGTAGGTAGAGGGAGAGAGGGAGAGGGAGAAATACAGTAGCTAGGTAGGTAGAGGGATAGAGGGAGAAATACAGTAGGTAGGTAGTTAGGCAGGTAGGTAGGTTAGAGGGATAGAGGGAGAAAAACAGTAGATAGGTAGATAGAGGGAGAGAGAGAGGAGGGAGAAATACAGTAGGTAGGTAGGTAGGTAGGAAGGTAGGTAGAGGGAGAGAGGAGAAATACAGTAGGTAGGTAGGTAAGTAGGTAGGTAGGTAGGTAGGTAGGGGATAGAGAGAGAGGGAGAATTACAGTAGGTAGGTAGAGGAGCGAGGGAGAAATATGTTAGGTAGGTAGGTAGATTGAGAGAGGAGAGGGAGAAATACAGTAGGTAGGTAGGTAGAGGGAGAGAGGGAGAAATACAGTAGGTAGGTAGGTAGGTAAGTAGGTAGGTAGGTAGGTAGGTAGAGGGATAGAGAGAGAGTTGGAGAAGTACAGTAGGTAGGTAGAGGGGTAGAGAGAGAGAGGGAGAAATACAGTAGGTAGGTAGGTAGGTAGGTAAAGTAGGTAAGGTAGGTAGGTAGGTAGGTAGGTAGAGGGATAGAGGGAGAAATACAGTAGGTAGGTAGGTAGGTAGGTAGAGGGATAGAGGGAGAAAACAGTAGGTAGGTAGATAGAAGGAGAGAGAGAATGGGAGAATACAGTAGGTTGTAGGTCGAGGGATAGAGAGAGAAATGTAGGTAGGTAGGTAGGTAGGTAGGTAGGTAGGTAGGTAGGTAGGTAGGTAGAGGGATAGAGAGAGACAGGAGGAAATACAGTAGGTAGGTTGGTAGGTTGGTAGGTTGGTAGGTTGGGTAGGTAGGTAGGTAGGTAGGTAGGTAGGTAGAGGGGATAGAGAGAGAGAGGAGAAATGCAGTAAGTAGGTAGAGGGATAGAGAGAAAAAGGGAGAAATACAGCAGGTAGGTAGTAGAGGGAGAGAGGGAGAGGGAGAAATACAGTAGTTAGGTAGGTAGAGAGAAGAGAGAGGGGAGAGGGAGAAATACAGTAGGTAGGTAGGTAGGTAGGTAGGTAGGTAGAGGGAGAGAGGGAGAAATACAGTAGGTAGGTAGGTAGAGGGATAGAGGGAGATTTACAGTAGGTAGGTAGGTAGGTAGAGGGATAGAGGGAGAAAACAGTAGGTAGGTAGATAGAAGGAGAGACAGAATGGGAGAAATACAGTAGGTAGGTAGGTAGAGGGATAGAGAGAGGGAGAAATACAGTAGGTAGGTAGGTAGGTAGGTAGAGGGATAGAGAGAGAAATACAGTAGGTAGGTAGGTAGGTAGAGGGATAGAGGGAGAAAACAGTAGGTAGGTAGATAGAGGGAGAGAGAGAGGGAGAAATACAGTAGGTAGGTAGGTAGGTAGGTAGAGGGATAGAGAGAGAAATACAGTAGGTAGGTAGGTAGGTAGGTAGAGGGATAGAGAGAGAGAGGAGAAATACAGTAGGTAGGTGGGTAGGTAGGTAGAGGGAGAGAGGGAGGGGAGAAATACAGGAGGTAGGTAGGTAGAGGGAGAGAGGGAGAGGAGAAATACAGTAGTTAGGTAGGTAGAGGGAGAGAGAGGGAGAGGGAGAAATACAGTAGGTAGGTAGGTAGGTAGGTAGGTAGGTAGGTAGGTAGAGGGAGAGAGGGAGAAATACAGTAGGTAGGTAGGTAGAGGATAGAGGGAGATTTACAGTAGGGTAGGTAGGTAGGTAGAGGGATAGAGGGAGAAAACAGTAGGTAGGTAGATAGAAGGAGAGACAGAATGGGAGAAATACAGTAGGTAGGTAGGTAGAGGGATAGAGAGAGGGAGAAATACAGTAGGTGGTAGGTAGGTAGGTAGAGGGATAGAGAGAGAAATACAGTAGGTAGGTAGGTAGGTAGAGGGATAGAGGGAGAAAAACAGTAGGTAGGTAGATAGAGGGAGAGAGGGAGGGAGAAATACAGTAGGTAGGTAGGTAGGTAGGTAGAGGGATAGAGAGAGAAATACAGTAGGTAGGTAGGTAGGTAGGTAGAGGGATAGAGAGAGAGAGGAGAAATACAGTAGGTAGGTGGGTAGGTAGGTAGAGGGAGAGAGGGAGGGGAGAAATACAGGAGGTAGGTAGGTAGAGGGATAGAGGGATAAATACAGTAGGTAGGTAGGTAGAGGGATAGAGAGGGAGAGGGAGAAATACAGTAGGTATGTAGGTAGGTAGGTGGATAGAGAGAGAAAGGGAGAAATACAGTAGGTAGGTAGGTAGGTAGGTAGGTAGGTAGGTAGGTAGGTAGGTAGGTAGAGGGAGAGAGGGAGAGGGAGAAATACAGTAGCTAGGTAGGTAGAGGGATAGAGGGAGAAATACAGTAGGTAGGTAGTTAGGTAGGTAGGTAGGTAGAGGGATAGAGGGAGAAAAACAGTAGATAGGTAGATAGAGGGAGAGAGAGAGGGAGAAATACAGTAGGTAGGTAGGTAGAGGGATAGAGAGAGAGAGGGAGAAATGCAGTAAGTAGGTAGAGGGATAGTGAGAGAAAGGGAGAAATACAGCAGGTAGGTAGGTAGGTAGGTAGAGGGAGAGAGGGAGAGGGAGAAATACAGTAGTTAGGTAGGTAGAGGGAGAGAGAGGGAGAGGGAGAAATACAGTAGGTAGGTAGGTAGGTAGGTAGGTAGGTAGGTAGGTAGGTAGGTAGGTAGGTAGGTAGAGGGAGAGAGGGAGAAATACAGTAGCTAGGTAGGTAAGTAGGTAGGTGGGTAGGTAGGTAGTAGCAGGTAGGTAGGTAGAGGGATAGAGAGAGAGGAGAATTACAGTAGGTAGGTAGAGGGAGCGAGGGAGAAATATGTTAGGTAGGTAATAATAATAATAATAATTATTTAATTTCTTGACCGCTTCTCTCCCCACGGGGACTCGGAGCGGTGCACAGGGAAAACTAAAACCATAAATACAATACAATCAAAACAACATCTTAAAAACAAATTAAACAGTGCCTGTGCTAAAATACCCATTATAACTAAAATTCCCTACACAACTAAAACCCCATAGAGAGAGACTACCCCAGCCGGCCAAGCAGAAAAATATGTTTTTAATTTCAGACGGAAGGAGCGGAGGTCCGTGGTTGTTCTAATGTCGGGGGGAAGGTCATTCCAGAGGGCTGGGCCCGCCACAGAGAGAGCCCTTCCCCTGGGCGTCGCCCGCTGACAAAGTCTAGTGGACGGCACCCGGAGAAGTCCCTCTCTGTGGGAGCAAATTGGCCGTGAGGATGTATGAGGCAGGATCCGATCCCGCAAGTAGCTATGTCCCGAGCCATGGAGCGCTTTAAAGATGATAATTAATACCTTGAAGCACACCCGGAAGACGACAGGCAGCCAGTGCAGCTCGCGCAGGAGAGGTGTTACATGGGTAAACCTAGAAGTACCCAGGATTTGCCCGCGCGGCTGTGTTCTGGACCATCTCCAGTCTCCGGGTTTACCTCAAGGGAAGCCCCATGTAGAGAAGGTAGCTAGATTGAGAGAGGGAGAGGGAGAGGGAGAAATACAGTAGGTAGGTAGGTAGAGGGAGAGAGAGGGAGAAATACAGTAGGTAGGTTGTAGGTTGGTAGGTAGGTAGGTAGGTAGTTAGGTAGGTAGAGTGATAGAGAGAGAGAGGGAGAAATGCAGTAAGTAAGGTAGAGGGGATAGAGAGAGAAAGGGAGAAATACAGCAGGTAGGTAGGTAGAGGGAGAGAGAGGGAGAGGGAGAAATACAGTAGGTAGGTAGGTAGGTAAGTAGGTAGGTAGGTAAGTAGGTAGGTAGGTAGAGGGAGAGAGGGAGAAATACAGTAGGTAGGTAGGTAAGGTAGGTAGGTAGGTAGGTAGGGTAGGGAGAGAGGGAGAAATACAGTAGGTAGGTAGGTAAGTAGGTAGGTAGGTAGGTAGGTAGGTAGGTAGGTAGGTTAGGTAGAGGGATAGAGAGAGAGGGAGAATTACAGTAGGTAGGTAGAGGGAGCGAGGGAGAAATATGTTAGGTAGGTAGGTAGATTGAGAGAGGGAGAGGGAGAAATACAGTAGGTAGGTAGGTAGAGGGAGAGAGAGGGAGAAATACAGTAGGTAGGTAGGTAGGTAAGTAGGTAGGTAGGTAGGTAGGTAGAGGGATAGAGAGAGAGTTGGAGAAGTACAGTAGGTAGGTAGAGGGATAGAGAGAGAAAGGGAGAAATACAGTAGGTAGGTAGGTAGAGGGAGAGAGAGGGAGAAATACAGTAGGTAGGTAGGTAGGTAAGTAGGTAGGTAGGTAGGTAGGTAGGTAGGTAGGTAGGTAGAGGGATAGAGGAGAAATACAGTAGGTAGGTAGGTAGGTAGACGGATAGAGGGAGAAAACAGTAGGTAGGTAGATAGAAGGAGAGAGAGAATGGGAGAAATACAGTAGGTAGGTAGGTAGAGGGATAGAGAGAGAAATGTAGGTAGGTAGGTAGGTAGGTAGGTAGGTAGGTAGGTCGGTAGGTAGGTAGAGGGATAGAGAGAGAGAGGGAGAAATACAGTAGGTAGGTTGGTAGGTTGGTAGGTTGGTAGGTTGGTAGGTAGGTAGGTAGGTAGGTAGAGGGATAGAGAGAGAGAGGGAGAAATGCAGTAAGTAGGTAGAGGGATAGAGAGAAAAGGGAGAAATACAGCAGGTAGGTAGGTAGAGGGAGAAAGGGAGAGGGAGAAATACAGTAGTTAGGTAGGTAGAGGGAGAGAGAGGGAGAGGGAGAAATACAGTAGGTAGGTAGGTAGGTAGGTAGGTAGAGGGAGAGAGGGAGAAATACAGTAGCTAGGTAGGTAAGTAGGTAGGTAGGTAGGTAGGTAGGTAGGTAGGTAGGTAGGTAGGTAGCAGGTAGGTAGGTAGAGGGATAGAGAGAGAGGGAGAATTACAGTAGGTAGGTAGAGGGAGCGAGGGAGAAATATGTTAGGTAGGTAGCTAGATTGAGAGAGGGAGAGGGAGAAATACAGTAGGTAGGTAGGTAGAGGGAGAGAGAGGGAGAAATACAGTAGGTAGGTAGGTAGGTTGGTAGGTAGGTAGGTAGGTAGGTAGGTAGGTAGAGTGATAGAGAGAGAGAGGGAGAAATGCAGTAAGTAGGTAGAGGGATAGAGAGAGAAAGGGAGAAATACAGCATGTAGGTAGGTAGGTAGAGGGAGAGAGGGAGAAATACTGTAGTTAGGTAGGTAGAGGGAGAGAGGGAGAGGGAGAAATAAAGTTGGTAGGTAGGTAGGTAGGAAGGTAGGTAGAGGGAGAGAGGGAGAAATACAGTAGGTAGGTAGGTAGGTAGGTAGGTAGGTAGGTAGGTAGGTAGGTAGGTAGGTAGGTAGGTAGGAAGAGGGATAGAGAGAGAGGGAGAATTACAGTAGGTAGGTAGAGGGGAGCGAGGGAGAAATATGTTAGGTAGGTAGGTAGATTGAGAGAGGGAGAGGGAGAAATACAGTAGGTAGGTAGGTAGAGGGAGAGAGAGGGAGAAATACAGTAGGTAGATAGGTAGGTAAGTAGGTAGGTAGGTAGGTAGGTAGGTAGGTAGGTAAAGGGAGAGAGGGAGAAATACAGTAGGTAGGTAGTTAGGTAGGTAGGTAGGTAGAGGGATAGAGGGAGAAAAACAGTAGATAGGTAGATAGAGGGAGAGAGAGAGAGGGAGAAAATACAGTAGGTAGGTAGGTAGGTAGGAAGGTAGGTAGAGGGAGAGAGGGAGAAATACAGTAGGTAGGTAGGTAAGTAGGTAGGTAGGTAGGTAGGTAGAGGGATAGAGAGAGAGGGAGAATTACAGTAGGTAGGTAGAGGGAGCGAGGGAGAAATATGTTAGGTAGGTAGGTAGATTGAGAGAGGGAGAGGAGAAATTCAGTAGGTAGGTAAGTAGAGGGATAGAGGGAGATTTACAGTAGGTAGGTAGGTAGGTAGAGGGATAGAGGGAGAAAACAGTAGGTAGGTAGATAGAAGGAGAGACAGAATGGAGAAATACAGTAGGTAGGTAGGAGAGGGATAGAGAGAGAGTTGGAGAAGTACAGTAGGTAGGTAAAGGGATAGAGGGAGAGAGAGAGGGAGAAATACAGTAGGTAGGTAGGTAGGTAGGTAGGTAGGTAGGTAGAGGGATAGAGAGAGAAATACAGTAGGTAGGTAGGTAGGTAGAGGGATAGAGAGAGAGAGGGAGAAATACAGTAGGTAGGTGGGTAGGTAGGTAGAGGGAGAGAGGGAGGGGAGAAATACAGGAGGTAGGTAGGTAGAGGGATAGAGGGATAAATACAGTAGGTAGGTAGGTAGAGGGATAGAGAGGGAGAGGGAGAAATACAGTAGGTATGTAGGTAGGTAGGTGGATAGAGAGAGAAAGGGAGAAATACAGTAGGTAGGTAGGTAGGTAGGTAGGTAGGTAGGTAGGTAGGTAGAGGGAGAGAGGGAGAGGGAGAAATACAGTAGCTAGGTAGGTAGAGGGATAGAGGGAGAAATACAGTAGGTAGGTAGTTAGGCAGGTAGGTAGGTAGAGGGATAGAGGGAGAAAAACAGTAGATAGGTAGATAGAGGGAGAGAGAGAGGGAGAAATACAGTAGGTAGGTAGGTAGGTAGGAAGGTAGGTAGAGGGAGAGAGGGAGAAATACAGTAGGTAGGTAGGTAAGTAGGTAGGTAGGTAGGTAGGTAGAGGGATAGAGAGAGAGGGAGAATTACAGTAGGTAGGTAGAGGGAGCGAGGGAGAAATATGTTAGGTAGGTAGGTAGATTGAGAGAGGGAGAGGGAGAAATACAGTAGGTAGGTAGGTAGAGGGAGAGAGAGGGAGAAATACAGTAGGTAGGTAGGTAGGTAAGTAGGTAGGTAGGTAGGTAGGTAGAGGGATAGAGAGAGAGTTGGAGAAGTACAGTAGGTAGGTAGAGGGGTAGAGAGAGAGAGGGAGAAATACAGTAGGTAGGTAGGTAGTAGGTAAGTAGGTAGGTAGGTAGGTAGGTAGGTAGGTAGAGGGATAGAGGGAGAAATACAGTAGGTAGGTAGGTAGGTAGGTAGAGGGATAGAGGGAGAAAACAGTAGGTAGGTAGATAGAAGGAGAGAGAGAATGGGAGAAATACAGTAGGTAGGTAGGTCGAGGGATAGAGAGAGAAATGTAGGTAGGTAGGTAGGTAGGTAGGTAGGTAGGTAGGTAGGTAGAGGGATAGAGAGAGACAGGGAGAAATACAGTAGGTAGGTTGGTAGGTTGGTAGGTTGGTAGGTTGGTAGGTAGGTAGGTAGGTAGGTAGGTAGGTAGGTAGAGGGATAGAGAGAGAGAGGGAGAAATGCAGTAAGTAGGTAGAGGGATAGAGAGAAAAGGGAGAAATACAGCAGGTAGGTAGGTAGAGGGAGAGAGGGAGAGGGAGAAATACAGTAGTTAGGTAGGTAGAGGGAGAGAGAGGGAGAGGAGAAATACAGTAGGTAGGTAGGTAGGTAGGTAGGTAGGTAGGTAGGTAGGTAGGTAGGTAGGTAGGTAGAGGGAGAGAGGGAGAAATACAGTAGGTAGGTAGGTAGAGGGATAGAGGGAGATTTACAGTAGGTAGGTAGGTAGGTAGAGGGATAGAGGGAGAAAACAGTAGGTAGGTAGATAGAAGGAGAGACAGAATGGGAGAAATACAGTAGGTAGGTAGGTAGAGGGATAGAGAGAGGGAGAAATACAGTAGGTAGGTAGGTAGGTAGGTAGAGGGATAGAGAGAGAAATACAGTAGGTAGGTAGGTAGGTAGAGGGATAGAGGGAGAAAACAGTAGGTAGGTAGATAGAGGGAGAGAGAGAGGGAGAAATACAGTAGGTAGGTAGGTAGGTAGAGGGATAGAGAGAGAAATACAGTAGGTAGGTAGGTAGGTAGGTAGAGGATAGAGAAGAGAGAGGGAGAAATACAGTAGGTAGGTGGGTAGGTAGGTAGAGGGAGAGAGGGAGGGGAGAAATACAGGAGGTAGGTAGGTAGAGGGATAGAGGGATAAATACAGTAGGTAGGTAGGTAGAGGGATAGAGAGGGAGAGGGAGAATACAGTAGGTATGTAGTAGGTAGGTGGATAGAGAGAGAAAGGGAGAAATACAGTGTAGGTAGGTAGGTAGGTAGGTAGGTAGGTAGGTAGGTAGGTAGGTAGGTAGGTAGGTAGGTAGAGGGAGAGAGGGAGAGGGAAGAAATACAGTAGCTAGGTAGGTAGAGGGATAGAGGAGAAATACAGTAGGTAGGTAGTTAGGTAGGTAGGTAGGTAGAGGGATAGAGGGAGAAAAACAGTAGATAGAGAGAGAAAGGGAGAAATACAGCAGGTAGGTAGGTAGGTAGGTAGAGGGAGAAGGGAGAGAGAGGGAGAGGGAGAAATACAGTAGGTAGGTAGGTAGGTAGGTAGGTAGGTAGGTAGGTGGTAGGTAGGTAGGTAGAGGGAGAGAGGGAGAAATACAGTAGCTAGGTAGGTAAGTAGGTAGGTGGGTAGGTAGGTAGGTAGCAGGTAGGTAGGTAGAGGGATAGAGAGAGAGGGAGAATTACAGTAGGTAGGTAGAGGGACGAGGGAGAAATATGTTAGGTAGGTAATAATAATAATAATAATTATTTAATTTCTTGACCGCTTCTCTCCCCACGGGGACTCGGAGCGGTGCACAGGGAAAACTAAAACCATAAATACAATCCAATCAAAACAACATCTTAAAAACAAATAAACAGTGCCTGTGCTAAAATACCCATTATAACTAAAAATTCCCTACACAACTAAAACCCCATAGAGAGAGACTACCCAGGCCGGCCAAGCAGAAAAAATATGTTTTTAATTTCAGACGGAAGGAGCGGAGGTCCGTGGTTGTTCTAATGTCGGGGGGAAGGTCATTCCAGAGGGCTGGGCCCGCCACAGAGAGAGCCCTTCCCCTGGGCGTCGCCCGCTGACAAAGTCTAGTGGACGGCACCCGGAGAAGTCCCTCTCTGTGGGAGCAAATTGGCCGTGAGGATGTATGAGGCAGGATCCGATCCCGCAAGTAGCTAGGTCCCGAGCCATGGAGCGCTTTAAAGATGATAATTAATACCTTGAAGCACACCCGGAAGACGACAGGCAGCCAGTGCAGCTCGCGCAGGAGAGGTGTTACATGGGTAAACCTAGAAGTACCCAGGATTGCCCGCGCGGCTGTGTTCTGGACCATCTGCAGTCTCCGGGTTTACCTCAAGGGAAGCCCCATGTAGAGAAGGTAGCTAGATTGAGAGAGGGAGAGGGAGAGGGAGAAAATACAGTAGGTAGGTAGGTAGAGGGAGAGAGAGGGAGAAATACAGTAGGTAGGTTGGTAGGTTGGTAGGTAGGTAGGTAGGTAGTTAGGTAGGTAGAGTGATAGAGAGAGAGAGGGAGAAATGCAGTAAGTAGGTAGAGGGATAGAGAGAGAAAGGGAGAAATACAGCAGGTAGGTAGGTAGAGGGAGAGAGAGGGAGAGGGAGAAATACAGTAGGTAGGTAGGTAGGTAAGTAGGTAGGTAGGTAAGTAGGTAGGTAGGTAGAGGAGAGAGGGAGAAATACAGTAGGTAGGTAGGTAAGTAGGTAGGTAGGTAGGTAGGTAGGTAGGTAGGTAGAGGGATAGAGAGAGAGGGAGAATTACAGTAGGTAGGTAGAGGAGCGAGGGAGAAATATGTTAGGTAGGTAGGTAGATTGAGAGAGGGAGAGGGAGAAATACAGTAGGTAGGTAGGTAGAGGGAGAGAGAGGGAGAAATACAGTAGGTAGGTAGGTAGGTAAGTAGGTAGGTAGGGATGGTAGGTAGAGGGATAGAGAGAGAGTTGGAGAAGTACAGTAGGTAGGTAGAGGGATAGAGAGAGAAAGGGAGAAATACAGTAGGTAGGTAGGTAGAGGGAGAGAGAGGGAGAAATACAGTAGGTAGGTAGGTAGGTAGGTAAGTAGGTAGGTAGGTAGGTAGGTAGGTAGGTAGGTAGAGGGATAGAGGGAGAAATACAGTAGGTAGGTAGGTAGGTAGACGGATAGAGGGAGAAAACAGTAGGTAGGTAGATAGAAGGAGAGAGAGAATGGGAGAAATACAGTAGGTAGGTAGGTAGAGGGATAGAGAGAGAAATGTAGGTAGGTAGGTAGGTAGGTAGGTAGGTAGGTAGGTAGGTCGGTAGGTAGGTAGAGGGATAGAGAGAGAGAGGGAGAAATACAGTAGGTAGGTTGGTAGGTTGGTAGGTTGGTAGGTTGGTAGGTAGGTAGGTAGGTAGGTAGAGGGATAGAGAGAGAAGGGAGAAATGCAGTAAGTAGGTAGAGGGATAGAGAGAAAAAGGGAGAAATACAGCAGGTAGGTAGGTAGAGGGAGAGAGGGGAGAGGGAGAAATACAGTAGTTAGGTAGGTAGAGGGAGAGAGAGGGAGAGGGAGAAATACAGTAGGTAGGTAGGTAGGTAGGTAGGTAGAGGGAGAGAGGGAGAAATACAGTAGCTAGGTAGGTAAGTAGGTAGGTAGGTAGGTAGGTAGGTAGGTAGGTAGGTAGGTAGGTAGCAGGTAGGTAGGTAGAGGGATAGAGAGAGAGGGAGAATTACAGTAGGTAGGTAGAGGGAGCGAGGGAGAAATATGTTAGGTAGGTAGCTAGATTGAGAGAGGGAGAGGGAGAAATACAGTAGGTAGGTAGGTAGAGGGAGAGAGAGGGAGAAATACAGTAGGTAGGTAGGTAGGTAGGTTGGTAGGTAGGTAGGTAGGTAGGTAGGTAGAGTGATAGAGAGAGAGAGGGAGAAAATGCAGTAAGTAGGTAGAGGGATAGAGAGAGAAAGGGAGAAATACAGCAGGTAGGTAGGTAGGTAGAGGGAGAGAGGGAGAAATACTGTAGTTAGGTAGGTAGAGGGAGAGAGGGAGAGGGAGAAATAAAGTTGGTAGGTAGGTAGGTAGGAAGGTAGGTAGAGGGAGAGAGGGAGAAATACAGTAGGTAGGTAGGTAGGTAGGTAGGTAGGTAGGTAGGTAGGTAGGTAGGTAGGTAGAGGGATAGAGAGAGAGGGAGAATTACAGTAGGTAGGTAGAGGGAGCGAGGGAGAAATATGTTAGGTAGGTAGGTAGATTGAGAGAGGGAGAGGGAGAAATACAGTAGGTAGGTAGGTAGAGGGAGAGAGAGGGAGAAATACAGTAGGTAGATAGGTAGGTAAGTAGGTAGGTAGGTAGGTAGGTAGGTAGGTAGGTAAAGGGAGAGAGGGAGAAATACAGTAGGTAGGTAGTTAGGTAGGTAGGTAGGTAGAGGGATAGAGGGAGAAAAACAGTAGATAGGTAGATAGAGGGAGAGAGAGAGAGGGAGAAATACAGTAGGTAGGTAGGTAGGTAGGAAGGTAGGTAGAGGGAGAGAGGGAGAAATACAGTAGGTAGGTAGGTAAGTAGGTAGGTAGGTAGGTAGGTAGAGGGATAGAGAGAGAGGGAGAATTACAGTAGGTAGGTAGAGGGAGCGAGGGAGAAATATGTTAGGTAGGTAGGTAGATTGAGAGAGGGAGAGGGAGAAATTCAGTAGGTAGGTAAGTAGAGGGATAGAGGGAGATTTACAGTAGGTAGGTAGGTAGGTAGAGGGATAGAGGGAGAAAACAGTAGGTAGGTAGATAGAAGGAGAGACAGAATGGGAGAAAACAGTAGGTAGGTAGGTAGAGGGATAGAGAGAGAGTTGGAGAAGTACAGTAGGTAGGTAAAGGGATAGAGGGAGAGAGAGAGGGAGAAATACAGTAGGTAGGAAGGTAGGTAGTAGGTAGGTAGAGGGATAGAGAGAGAAATACAGTAGGTAGGTAGGTAGGTAGAGGGATAGAGAGAGAGAGGGAGAAATACAGTAGGTAGGTGGGTAGGTAGGTAGAGGGAGAGAGGGAGGGGAGAAATACAGGAGGTAGGTAGGTAGAGGGATAGAGGGATAAATACAGTAGGTAGGTAGGTAGAGGGATAGAGAGGGAGAGGGAGAAATACAGTAGGTATGTAGGTAGGTAGGTGGATAGAGAGAGAAAGGGAGAAATACAGTAGGTAGGTAGGTAGGTAGGTAGGTAGGTAGGTAGGTAGGTAGAGGGAGAGAGGGAGAGGGAGAAATACAGTAGCTAGGTAGGTAGAGGGATAGAGGGAGAAATACAGTAGGTAGGTAGTTAGGCAGGTAGGTAGGTAGAGGGATAGAGGGAGAAAAACAGTAGATAGGTAGATAGAGGGAGAGAGAGAGAGGGAGAAATACAGTAGGTAGGTAGGTAGGTAGGAAGGTAGGTAGAGGGAGAGAGGGAGAAATACAGTAGGTAGGTAGGTAAGTAGGTAGGGTAGGTAGGTAAGGGATAGAGAAGGAGAGAGAGGGAGAATTACAGTAGGTAGGTAGAGGGAGCGAGGGAGAAATATGTTAGGTAGGTAGGTAGATTGAGAGAGGGAGAGGGAGGAAATACAGTAGGTAGGTAGGTAGAGGGAGAGAGAGGGAGAAATACAGTAGGTAGGTAGGTAGGTAAGTAGGTAGGTAGGTAGGTAGGTAGAGGGATAGAGAGAGAGTTGGAGAAGTACAGTAGGTAGGTAGAGGGGTAGAGAGAGAGAGGGAGAAATACAGTAGGTAGGTAGGTAGGTAGGTAGGTAGGTAGGTAGGGTAGGTAGGTAGGTAGAGGATAGAGGGAGAAATACAGTAGGTAGGTAGGTAGGTAGGTAGAGGGATAGAGGGAGAAAACAGTAGGTAGGTAGATAGAAGGAGAGAGAGAATGGGAGAAATACAGTAGGTAGGTAGGTCGAGGGATAGAGAGAGAAATGTAGGTAGGTAGGTAGGTAGGTAGGTAGGTAGGTAGAGGGATAGAGAGAGACAGGGAGAAATACAGTAGGTAGGTTGGTAGGTTGGTAGGTTGGTAGGTTGGTAGGTTGGTAGGTTGGTAGGTAGGTAGGTAGGTAGGTAGAGGGATAGAGAGAGAGAGGGAGAAATGCAGTAAGTAGGTAGAGGATAGAGAGAAAAAGGGAGAAATACAGCAGGTAGGAGGTAGAGGGAGAGAGGGAGAGGAGAAATACAGTAGTTAGGTAGGTAGAGGGAGAGAGAGGGAGAGGGAGAATACAGTAGGTAGGTAGGTAGGTAGGTAGGTAGGTAGGTAGGTAGGTAGGTAGAGGGAGAGAGGGAGAAATACAGTAGGTAGGTAGGTAGAGGGATAGAGGGAGATTTACAGTAGGTAGGTAGGTAGGTAGAGGGATAGAGGGAGAAAACAGTAGGTAGGTAGATAGAAGGAGAGACAGAATGGGAGAAATACAGTAGGTAGGTAGGTAGAGGGATAGAGAGAGGGAGAAATACAGTAGGTAGGTAGGTAGGTAGGTAGAGGGATAGAGAGAGAAATACAGTAGGTAGGTAGGTAGGTAGAGGGATAGAGGGAGAAAAACAGTAGGTAGGTAGATAGAGGGAGAGAGAGAGGGGAGAAATACAGTAGGTAGGTAGGTAGGTAGGTAGAGGGATAGAGAGAGAATACAGTAGGTAGGTAGGTAGGTAGGTAGAGGGATAGAGAGAGAGAGGGAGAAATACAGTAGGTAGGTGGGTAGGTAGGTAGAGGGAGAGAGGGAGGGGAGAAATACAGGAGGTAGGTAGGTAGAGGGATAGAGGGATAAATACAGTAGGTAGGTAGGTAGAGGGATAGAGAGGGAGAGGGAGAAATACAGTAGGTATGTAGGTAGGTAGGTGGATAGAGAGAGAAAGGGAGAAATACAGTAGGTAGGTAGGTAGGTAGGTAGGTAGGTAGGTAGGTAGGTAGAGGGGAGGAGGGAGAGGGAGAAATACAGTAGCTAGGTAGGTAGAGGGATAGAGGGAGAAATACAGTAGGTAGGTAGTTAGGTAGGTAGGTTAGGTAGAGGGATAGAGGGAGAAAAACAGTAGATAGGTAGATAGAGGGAGAGAGAGAGGGAGAAATACAGTAGGTAGGTAGGTAGAGGGGATAGAGAGAGAGAGGGAGAAATGCAGTAAGTAGGTAGAGGGATAGAGAGAGAAAGGGAGAAATACAGCAGGTAGGTAGGTAGGTAGGTAGAGGGAGAGAGGGAGAGGGAGAAATACAGTAGTTAGGTAGGTAGAGGGAGAGAGAGGGAGAGGGAGAAATACAGTAGGTAGGTAGGTAGGTAGGTAGGTAGGTAGGTAGGTAGGTAGGTAGGTAGGTAGGTAGGTAGAGGGAGAGAGGGAGAAATACAGTAGCTAGGTAGGTAAGTAGGTAGGTGGGTAGGTAGGTAGGTAGCAGGTAGGTAGGTAGAGGGATAGAGAGAGAGGGAGAATTACAGTAGGTAGGTAGAGGGAGCGAGGGAGAAATATGTTAGGTAGGTAATAATAATAATAATTATTATTTAATTTCTTGACCGCTTCTCTCCCACGGGGACTCGGAGCGGTGCACAGGGAAAACTAAAACCATAAATACAATACAATCAAAACAACATCTTAAAAAACAAATTAAACAGTGCCTGTGCTAAAATACCCATTATAACTAAAATTCCTACACAACTAAAACCCCATAGAGAGAGACTACCCCAGGCCGGCCAAGCAGAAAAAATATGTTTTTAATTTCAGACGGAAGGAGCGGAGGTCCGTGGTTGTTCTAATGTCGGGGGGAAGGTCATTCCAGAGGGCTGGGCCCGCCACAGAGAGAGCCCTTCCCCTGGGCGTCGCCCGCTGACAAAGTCTAGTGGACGGCACCCGGAGAAGTCCCCTCTCTGTGGGAGCAAATTGGCCGTGAGGATGTATGAGGCAGGATCCGATCCCGCAAGTAGCTAGGTCCCGAGCCATGGAGCGCTTTAAAGATGATAATTAATACCTTGAAGCACACCCGGAAGACGACAGGCAGCCAGTGCAGCTCGCGCAGGAGAGGTGTTACATGGGTAAACCTAGAAGTACCCAGGATTGCCCGCGCGGCTGTGTTCTGGACCATCTGCAGTCTCCGGGTT